>JAOYNN010179017.1:0-10957 GCA_025770095.1 Goniobranchus kuniei
GGTTACGGTGGCTTCTAGAAAATATGTTTGCTGTTGCTTCATGTCTTTGTCAAATATTGTTAGCGGAGATGTCGGGATGTATTTTGTCCCGTTGTTGAAACATTCGCACAAAGCATTGTGTGTAGGTGGGAATGGCGTCATCACGTGGCAGTATGTATCCAAGTAGATCTCAGCGTTGTTGTTTGACTCGTCAGCTGACTGGATTTCCTTTGCAACGGTTGTATAGGTCTTTGTTGCGTATTTTTTCAGGCCAATGAACACCGATAATACTGATATTGAACTAGACTCACGGGGTGCTAATCATGGCCATCTGAAAATGTTCAAGAAGAAAATAATGTCATGATGGGCTCTCGATGAAGTAGACAGATACTACTATAATCAAACATGAAAGGTTATTGAGGTTTGGACAAAGTTGGAGACAGGGAATATGATTTCATGTGGACAGTGTTTGACAGAAGACTCTGTTGTAGTAAAGTTATTCTGAAAACCGATTACTGGGGGCATGACTAACAATCAGAGACCTGGGACATCAGATCAGATATCTCAGCTGGTCACCATCTTCATCATTACCGAAGATCTCAAGTTGTAGCTAATGCAACCCTCTGAAATATTATACTTTTAATATCAAACGTAATTGCATAATACAGGGATTTTGAGATGGAATGTAAAGAGTGTTGAGTGATGGAATTATGTCAAACAAACAAAAAATACATGACTTGAAAGACAATGAATGATAACTTTAGATCTATGGGGAATTTTGCGCGGTCACTTCATTTTGAGCATTGCTTGAAGCTTCCAATACAAGTAAAGACTCCGGTGACCCATTACAATTCCACTGCAAGAACCAGGCTAGACAAGCTGGAATAAAAGTCACAAAAGTTTGCACCGAAAGAAGAGGACATTTTTACATAAGGTCAGACCACTATCATATTCATCCAAACAGAACTACAACTGGGCAATCATGCAATCAAACTTACACCCTATCCAGATCCAGCATGGACCGTTGCACCGCATTTCGTACCAAACTCGTTTTGTACCACCGCATTTTGTACCACGCACAAACTGCATTTCGTACCAGGTTCAGCCGCGTTTCGTACCACGCCGTAACCGCATTTCGTACTTTTTTTTTTAGTTTGAGTTCTTTTTAATTTCCAAAATGCATGCCATTTGTTTAGTTCCTTCATGATATTTAAATCACGCTATTAAATAATTCATAACTTTATAAGCATCAACTGTGTAAATGAAATGCCTTCACTGTGCATTTAACACATGCTCGAATTCCAAGCAAAAACCACAATTCACACAATCTATGACAACTGATTTGTCATTGCAAAACATACACATGTATATGATATAAATAACATTTTTCCTTACAACAATTCTAGGAAATTATTTTGTAATTCTTCACCTGCAACGATGAAAGCAAAATACTGAACAGGTATCAAAAGCAAAGACACGATTGTACAAGATACGGCAATCTTCTTGCACGAAATGCACGGCGCCCTGATACGATTATTTTTAATGCGGTTGCAACATTTTTCAAAAGGTGGGCAATGGTACGAAGTGGGGTTCTCCCGAATGGACGGTCACTTACATCCCTTTTATCCCGCAGACTAAAATACAACTTGTTAATCTCTGTTTAGTGCAGCAGTAGCATAGACAACTTTATGCTCTGTACTCTAAAGGCAACTACCCTCAAACACATAGAACGTGCGCACTGACAGTAATACTCGGCCTTTGTCAGGCAGTATAATGAAAATATGAAGTAGTAGTAGTGTGTGGCAGCGTAGCTGTGAGGTCAGTGCGTTGGACTTTTAACCGCAGGGGTTCGACTTCGATGCCGGGCCGGGCAGTGGCGCTGTTTAGTCCTTGGGAAAGGCTATTCACATACATTTCCTCACCCCACTCAGGTGTTATTGAGTACCCGACCATAGGCAGAGGAAGATCTTGTCAGTATGCTAGAGCAAGTGCGCCTGTAAAAGGCTGCATCTCTGTATGCTCCAAACGGAGTTGAGAAGGTATTTGGTTGGGAAAGGCCTGTCGGGAACCCCTGTGAAGCGCTTTGAGCACATTTAGTGGATTTGGGGCTATACGAAAGCTCTTTTTTTTAAATTACGCCAGGTGACATTTTTTGGGAACTGAGAGCGGACAAATTGTTCTCCAGGATCGACCCCAGCAAAGGATAGTGGCAAATCCTCTTCCGGCCGATCCACCGAGCAGAGCGGAAATGGTTTTATGTGCTCTCGCCTTTCATCCCGGTTTTCAGATTGTTGTGCTGAGATTCGACAGCAAATGTCAATTACCGTACTACCGACGATGCTGGAACACATTCTCAACGACATTCTAGAGGAATCTCAAATTGCCTCCTACAAGATCGAAGGAAATCAACACCGCACGACCCTCGTCCTACGCTTTGATGCTACTACCATGGTCGACATAGGTGTGTCGGAATATCATCACTCGCCAAGCCAATAAAGACGTGATTCACAAAGAATGAAGAAGTATATTTTGACATCGAATAAACACACAACAACAGCGTCCAAAGAAACATATTTTATTAGGCAAAGTCGAAGCAGAAGTGATACCATAAAACCATCAGCAACAAGAAACAAATCAGTACATGTACAAACACAGCAAGCAAGCGACAGTGCTCAACATTCACCCACTCTTTCAACTTTAGATCCAGACCCAAGCTCCGATCAATCAACTGAAATATTCAAGGAAATGACATACAAGGAGCCAAACGACTGAGAATCATGGCAATACAGAGGACCTTCGAGTTTCTTACACACCAAACACAGTCACTGTGTCAAAGAAGTGGACACAGTCACCCAGCAAATCTCGGACAGTGAGGCTACTTACACATCAGACAGCGTGGATTCAGATAACACACAGGACAAAACGTCAACTAGCACAGAGCAACAAGACTCAACCTTTCTAAAGTTGTTGGAACGATGCAAAAACATACGTGGACAAATCATCAATATTGAGAAAGACATCGGAAAACTTATTACACAGCCCGAGCGGAACAACAATACTTTGAAACTTGTGTTGGATACATACGGAACAGCACTCTCTTTCGTAGCGGAGACAGATGACCTCATTATAGAGTACTGGACGAAAACCGAGGAAATGATGAAACTGATTGCCAAGAACAGCAACGACAAAAGCCCATATGCAAAAATGAGACAGAGACACCTGCGTGATTGGCCGAGTGAATTTTCTTTAGTCCGAGCACTCAGAGCTGGTTGAGAAATTTTTGACACTTCCCCACCTTAAACGTCTGATAGTTTTTGCATTGAGACGACAGAAATAGCCGAGGCTGGATTACACCAGAATTGCATCAAGTCCTGGATTCTAGGACTTGTATCACAGAATATTTACTGTTACATAATCTTTTTACTTTTATTGTAAACGATGTAAACCCTCTTCCTGCATTTCTGCGTTTCAAAACTTTGAGATTTGTATGAATAACAGTAATACCTTATTTCTTATTCAATTCAGAACAAACAAACAAGCAAACACAGCAACATCAGTAGTACCATCCTGGCATGGGGCTGCACCACACATACAGTTAGGAAAACAATATATAAAAAAATACTGGCAAATCACGAAAACAATATATAAAAAAAATACTGGCAAATCCCGAAAACAATATATATAAAAAATACTGGCAAATCCCTATGAGAGAAGAAGACATCTACAAGACAGCCTTCGTAACGATGAGAGAACATTGAATTTACTCCCATGCCATTTGGTATGATGAACTCTGGTGCAACTCTTAATCGCGTTGTGACAGCATTAATCAGTGACGTGGACGATGTTTCTTCTTATGTGGACGATTTGCTGATTCACACGAAGACATTCAAGGAACATGTATAAACGTTGTGTGAACTTCTCAGACACTTGCAGGATGCCAACTTGTCTACGTGCCCATCCAAGTCCAGATGTGAGTGACAAATCTTTTCGGATAAGCTGTATGTTGCAGAAGGTATATGTGATCTTCAAAAGAAAGTGAATGAAAGTCAAAAAGGCAGTGACTCGGGTGCTTTGATCATGAAGAATGCACTAAGTCGCATAAATGAATTGGAAACGCTCCTCATGAATAAGAACAAAACTCTTGAAGAAATTCAGCGTGCGATTAAACAAGCTTTGAAGAAGTACAGGTCAATGAAGACTCATTAGGAGAGACAAAATGAATGACTCAACACCAACTTGATGGAATCCCAGAACCAGCGTGACGTTCTGTCTTGTGAAAATGAAAGTCTTAAACAGAAGGCGATGTCATATAGCAAGGAGTGTAAAGATCTGAACAAGTCGCACAGCGTGAAGGATGATGAGTTAAGTGATTTATTGAAATTGATTTCATTGGACCTTTTTATTAAAGGCACTATTGGTTTGCATGACGATAATGTGTGCAAGGTTATGAATGCAGTTAGATCAAAAACTAAGAAAGAAGTGAGATCTTTTGTGCATTTAGTAGGTTATTATCAGGAGTTTATTCTTAATTTTGCTGCAGAAGCGGCACCATTAACTGGTTTGTAAAGAAAGGTTTACAAAAGAAAATCAATTGGCTTGATGCTCAGGAGATGTCTGCCCTGACTTTAAAGAGATATGTAACTTCTAGACCAATTTTGCACTTGCCTGATTTTAGTAAAGAGTTCATCTTGAGCAAACATGCTTCAAACAGAGGCTTAGGTTGCACACTGATGCAAAAACATGATGCTAAATTGTATCCTAGGGCCTATTCTTTGAACAAATTAAGTCCCCGAGGGATGAAATATTCAGTAACTCAGCATGAGTGCCTAGGCATTAGTTGGACAGTAAAGAAGTTTTATCTCTATTTGTATGGCAAAGAGCTGATGTCACAAACAGATCATACATCGGGTTGAGTACTTAAACTGAGCAAAATTTAGCAGTGCAAAAATTTTGAGATGGTCTTTGTATTTGCAATCTTTTTAATATCGTGAACAGTATGTTAAAGGCAAGGATAATACCAGTACAGATTTTCTCAGCAGAGTTCATTAGTTTTGACTGCTGTAAGCTGTGAATGATTCGATTGGGTTCATGTTATTGCCGAGTTCTTGAAAGATTCATGAATATGTATACAATTAAAGAATTCTCATTTTATGTTAAGACGTTTAAAATTGTATGGTTGTGAATTGAGAAGAGTAGACGTCTGAATTATTGTGGGAGTGGCAAACTGTCTATGAGTATTGTGAGCGAGTGACGAACGAGTGGGAGAGGCTAGTGTCTTTGGAAAGCGCTATAGTACCTTCTAGTATCGTTGTAGAATTTTTCTCTGACCCTGTGCATCCTAGAATGAACTGGTGTTGTCCACAAGGTTCTGTTATATACAATTCCCGTAGAATGTTATAAATACAAGTGTGAGGAGAGTAGAAAGGAGTCAGACACTTGAGGATCATTGTTGAGACCGTAGCTGTACTGTTGAAGATATTTATTATTAAACTTCTTGAAACTTTGAATCGTGTTTATATTGTTCACTTACTCATGGAACAGTGCCTCTCACACTAAATTAAGGACAATGAGGATATTATATTTCACCATCGATATTCTCGTGCCTATTACCTGTGACTTGTATTTCCCCTGTTCGTGTATGGCTGTTAGGAAAGTCTAACCCAAAGCTCCTTTTTGAATGTGCTGTACATAAGCCATTGTAGCATTACAAGAGTCTGGAACAGATCTATTTCCATTAATGATTTAAGACCATCTTTTATAATTCGTGCAACCCCTGGTATTCTGCTAAAAGGATTGAGGAGAAAAGTCATCGAATCATAGGCATACGCTTGAGATAAAAATCTAAATCTTCTTTGCACAGTGGGGAGTATAAAAACATAATAATATGCCTCTATTTGTAAAAATAAAATTTGAAAAAAAAATTGCACGATCTATCCAAATGTTATGTTTAGCAGATTCAAAACTACTAAAGCTAGCGATACACCATTTCGTGAGAACATAGATCTAGATTGACCTGTCATGAAATAGCATCAGCTCCTTATTCTTAAGAAGTTACACCCTTCATGAGTTGTGCAAAGACATTAATGGGGTTAACAGAGGGCGATGAATTTAATCCAAATCGTAAGTCAATGTGACATTTATTTTGCCTGATTAGATTCTTTTGGATTATTAATTTCTATAAATGGTTTACGTAATCGTGAAAGTGAAATCAACGGTGCAATAAACATCGAAAAACGTCAATTCCATGTAAATATTATATCATGATAGAGAGAACTAGGAAATATCAAAGGTGAGGATGCCGACAATCTGATTACAACAGAAATACAACTCCAAAGGGAAGAAACTCGGATGACACCGTTTTAATTTTCGTGAATAATGCCTCATCTAGCTTTCATTTTATCTTTCAGTGTACAAAACGAAGCGAAAGCTTTAAAATTAATCCCATTCGTGTTATTTGTATCTCTTATAATAAACCTAGATAATTTACCCTGCACTAATGTTGAGCCATTTAAATATAATAGGTTTGCTTGGGTCATTCTAATCAGAATCATATATATTTGATAACGGATTTTATTTAAGTGCATTTACTTTTGACAACGAGGCATTTCGCATGAAGGACTGTAAAAACACCCAGTCATGAATGTTGATATGTCAAAAATATGAAGATTCTTCCATTTTCGTCGATGTCCAAGTTCTATTTGTGAAGCAACATGGAAGTCGTTGCTCTTTTCAGACACCGCTAAATTCTGTACCAGCCGACTTCTTGAAATTTCAGTTACGTTACTGATTCGGTTATCATTCAAATAAACGATATTGCCTATTTGAACCTTCAATAATACGCCAAAAAGAAGTCTGATGTAGAAAACACATTGCTAAAACACTCAATATGATGACAAACTACATAATCTTGGTTTCAATCTATTCAATCCATAATCTATTAATTAATGAGGCGGGTGGGCAGAAAACGAAAAGAAATGTAGAGTCTGAAATGGTTGGATCTCGCAACTCAGAATTAGATACAGAGGATTTGCTGTTTGCGCAAGGAACTAATGGGACCAATATCATTGAGTTGAAAAATGAATCAAATAGAAAAAATTTGAGTGATGAAAGCAGTCACTTAGGCGGTCTGCATAAAAATGTGTCAAATTTTATAGATCTACAGAAGACAACAATATTTGCTGTAGGCGGTCTACAATTGACACATTGGGTGCCAACCGATAAAAACACCGTTATACCAACGACAACTATGATTGGTCCTTCGGTATATCAAAGCATAATGGAAAACCTTCCCTTCTTTGCCAATAAGTTTCAACTTAATTATAGGAGCTGTACTGGCCGATGTGGCATATCCAATGCCTGCTCTTGTAAACCAATTTGCCTCTTCTTTGGTACGTGCTGTGTAGATTTCTGGGACGCCTGCCAATATATTTACAATTTGACCCAAGCTGAAGAGGAATATCGATGGCTGAAAGACGTCGACACCGAATGTGTGACGACAAATTTTGTTGTTAGTTCTTGCTCTGCTGACAAGAACGTTTCTGATTTATTGACTGAGAACATATTCATTCTGCATAAAGATAGCCCTATAAGTTATTCCAGTTTCTTTATGTCCGACGACGAACGAAAAGGAACTGACACAAATAATCAGTTGACTAGGGCCAGATTGTTTCAGATACTGTGGGAAAAGTCAAACAAGGGAACCATATATCTTAGCGAAAGTGAAGAGATGTTAATGGCGATACCAATGCTGGATAATTCCACGGGAATATCGTACAAAAACATGTCCATATATGCATGCAATGGAGCGGATATTTTTCATGCTTTATGGTGGCAAAGCTTTATTCCGGTTAAAGAGCCCCATATGTTTTCATCGTTTAGGATAAAGGATAACCCACAGATTTTTGATCTGCCCTTATCAGCCAGACAATGTCCTCTCGTTTCTACTAGCCACACAATTAATTATGAATTTTGCGTCACAGAGATTGTACAGTCGTGCCCTGACAGTTTTGTGGACACCGACGTTAGGAACGCCTGTGAAAACGTTAACTTTATGATCAATGTTATATTTGAATCAGGAAGCACCAGTTTTAAAAATCCATTTTGTTTATATTGCAATCAAGAGTTTATTCAGAGGGTTAAGACAACAAATCTCATTACCTATTCAACGTTTACGAAACGTTGTGATAAGAACGGCCTGCTCTTTTCTTTGGAGGAAACAGATGGCAATTCTGTCTTCTTTGTTAGGAAAAGTTTCCATGATACAGTGGAGGTCACTTGGACGGAGTTGTCTTGCCCAATCAAGTCGGTCAGAGATTCAAATTCTGCACAGTCAAACGCCAGTGTCACTACTGCACTCAAAGGGAAAGAGGCAACTTCAAGAATTAACGGTGAAGTCCTTACAGTTAATTGCAAAATTGTGAAGTGCCTGTATTCAACTCCTGACCTTGACTGTCGAAATGAGATGCTGTTTATTTTGGTCTTACCACCTGCGCTGTACAAGCTGGATGATCTTCATTTAGAACGTTTACAGGAAACGTGGATACAATTTCTGTTTCGAAAGTAAGATTTTATTAAAGAGATGGATTTCAAGGCTTTATACTTAATTTGTTTTCTGTCACCAGGATTGGATGTTTTAAGGATTATGTTGGGGGAATAGGAAGATAAGATAAGAAAATATTAGATAAGACAAGGTAAACTTCATTGATCCACTCGCAGGAAATTTTTTTATGGCAAATTGACATCATATAACAAAGGAGAAATAAGGAGTGGCGTGGGTTTTATTACATAAGGAATGATAGAAACAAACATAGATTTTAGTGAAACCTCTACAGGGATAGAGACAAGACATTACAAAGGACGAACATCCCCCGCCTTTCCGTGAAAAGCCGACAAAGTGCCATCCGACCAGGACATTCCCTTGCATTATGATTCTTGCGTTGCCGCAATACAACTCGCAGTAGTTATTTTTAGCTATTCATTCCTTGTTATGCAAGAACTACACATTACTTTTGAAACTAAATACTGACGCACAACTCCTTCCACCATGAAGTTCTATACATGAATAGATCTTCCTTTTTGTGGTGTTTTATCTCTGTCACTTATTATCATATAATATAGTAACAGTAATAAACAATAAACAACTAACAGTTTACATTATACTTTAAACACACGCACACACACACAAACACACTCAAACGCAAACGTGCCTTCCCCCAATACATACCCCTTCTCAACGGTTAACAGACAGGTCTCACGGACACAAATAAGCACAAAATTATCACATGCATGCATCAGCACAGACACAGCACACCTAGGACAAATCACCCTGTGTACATCACACACACACACGCACGCACGCACACACACACACACACACGCAATCTCTCGCACACAAAATAGCAGACGGAGTCTATGTTCACTCAAAATTCCAATAATGCCACTAATTCAATCAATTAAAGGGCAATAGCATGATTTGAGAGCTTGTTTGTGTGTGTGCGTGTGGGTCGTTTTTTTGTATTTTGTTGTTGTTGTTGTTGTTGTTGTTGTTGTTGGGGGGGGTGGTATTTTACTTTTGTTTTGTTTTGTTTTATTTGCTTTGTTTTGGGTTTGTTTGTTTGTTGTTGTTGTTGTTGTTGTTCCGCATTGTTTGATTGGCATGCCTCGGCTGATTCTATCAGCGTCCATGTGAAATCCCTCTGTGTACTTCTGCTTGCTGACATCCTTAAAGATCTCAAGGTCTTCTCTTGTTTTGAGCTTTTAAGATGCAAACGCGTTTCAGGTCTCGATTCAACACAGTGTATAATAATATGCTTGTTTGTAGTCTTCCTTTCAATTTGTTTATTCCTGGTGGTTAGAAATACGAGACAATTAGTTTGTTTACTCGTACTTCTATATTTCGTCTCAGTAAGTGTCCAAAAAGACGCCATCTTGTTTCCATGATTTAGATTGATGCTGTCTTTCATTGCATGATATCATAGAGCGATTTATTGGTTATTATTGTGGGATAGTGGATTTTGAGTATTCTGTGCAATTGTTTCCTGTGGTATGCATCTAGCTTCTGCTCGCCACTGAGTATCAGGGCCATGTGCCGCAGTTGTAAATGTGTCCTGATTTTACAAGAGATTTGTAGAGCTTGATCTTCATGCTTCTTTTCCCGTATATTTAAACTGAAAGATTTCCTGCATCTTTCCGTTCTACTGTTGACGCTTATAACCCCCGTTGTTCTACGTGATGTTATATACTGAGGGAATAGAGCATGTTGCAGGTCTGTAATGATGGTTTCTCCTTTTTTTCAATGGCATTTCTTCAAACAAGTTGGAAGTTGTTGGTAATGTCTTTTCCTTTTTTTTCTAAAGCACTCTTTAATCTGTCCTCGCAAGTAATGCTCCAATCCCAACAACTAATGCCAAATGAAATTATACTTTGAATAATTAATTGTGAAATTTAAAAAAACATTCGAATGTAAACTGATTAAACTTCTTGAGGAAGAAAGGTCTGCTATTCACTTTTTTGCAAAAGAGGTGACTTGTACATACAAGGACCCGTTCGTTGTCATAAGTAAATCCAAGATATATATATATTGACTACTGATTGACCCAATAGTTTCATTTCCATTTTTAAAGGTATTATATGGGGGTTTGAAGTACCAGAAAATGTAGCTGGAAGAGGAATATGAAACCATCAACAGAGATTTGATGGTGAATCCCAGACCCAGAATAACACAATGAACCCGCAAGTATAGCCATACGATGTATTAAATTACTATACTACTATTGCCAGCTCAAAAAAGCATAGCGCGGATACAAAGTTAAACCTAACCGTACCCCGGAGGTATTTTGTAGCCCAGACCTTGTTTTTTCACGTTTTAAAATACTTTTAGTACTAAAATTGCTCCGAAACTGTCAGAATTCCTAAAAAAAATTCATTTTGACTAATGGTTATGCAAATCAAATCAAAATTGGTTATGTTACTACTACTA
>JAOYNN010179128.1:0-10957 GCA_025770095.1 Goniobranchus kuniei
TGCTCTTTTATCTTTTTAATGCAAAAGTTTCACCAGCAATGTCTTTGTTTTAGAGTGAGGTACAACGATGGCACCTAGATCTACATCAGCAGAACCGGAGGGGGCAAACAACCCACAAATATTTGACCATAGGTGAAAGACTGCTCACTAAACATTTCCTGTGATTGGGATTGAGCTTCGCTGGTCATGAGACTGAAGTTGGGAAGGCTGGCTGGAATGCGCATATTTTTACTTTCATTTCCACTCAGTGTCGCCGTTCAATGCGTAGATAGGCTACTCCTTTGGAACTCGACACTGTACACTTGTATTTTTAAGAGTTGTTTCAGGCTAGATCTAGGCAACAATGGCATATAATGGCAGGGATTGATAGTTGTCAGCCAGCTGAAATTTTACCAGGGATTTGCAAGCTAGATGGCCTTTTGCAACTTTCACCCTTGCCGGTACGGCCTATCTATCAAAAATTCTCTTTTAAAAATCAAGGAGTGCGGCTTATCGTCCGGAGCAGCTTATAGTCCGAAAATTAAAGTAAAATATAATATACATTGAATCTTTGATGGAGGTTTTCTGCATCCACATTTAGATTGTTGAATTAGCGCAATATTGTTACTGGGTTTTTTTTACATTTTATTTAGAGAGATATGAATGATTTGACTCAGCGAGTTCATATGTTTTCTTTGCTTGTACAGATTTTCCTTCCCAACCAAAGTCACCACTCCAGTAAAGACATTTTGTGATTCAACTTTTTGATTGAACGTCTTACAAGACATCAATGTCTTTGCATACTTAAAACTTTATTTGCTTACTTACTTATCCTCTGTTGTGTTTAGTGACATATAAGGCCAACATTTGGGAACACCAAAGTTCTCTGCCTGGAGCTTTCTTTCTGACTACACCCCACCTCCATCCCCTCTGTCTAATTTCTCTTTCTATCATTCTTTGCCATGTTTCAGTGAGGCGGCCTCTTCCTCTTTGACCCTGGAGGGTCCATCTTAGGGCAGTCTTTGGAAATGCTTGAGGTGGCATTCTGAGGACTTGTCCAAACCATCTCCATCTCATTTTTTTTTTTTACTGAAATGGATAGGTGTTCCATTTCTGCCTTTGTGAGGAGGGCCTGGTTTGTTTGCATTGATGTTTTATTTGAATCCTAAGTTATTCTTCTTAATGTTGGGTCTTTCACTTGTTTTTCTTCCACCTACATGGGGTGTTCTCACATTGTGTTTATTCAGTTTATTATTGGATTCTTCACTCAGTGGGCATTTGTCGATTTTGGTCTTCTGGTATCAACGTAGGATCACTCAGGAGTCATTTGGTTTTGCATTACCTTTATCTTATCTCCTTCAGGGCTGCCTTAGTCCTGTTTGATGCATCTTTTTCTCTCACATCAGCAGCCTTAGTATCTTCCTTCATACCATCTGTATATACTTTCTCTTTTCATCTTTGATAGCAGTCCAATGTAATCTGGACATCAACTACCCATCTCAATCTAGACCCTCCTGCCTTGTCTCTAAAGCTCAGTTTTCCCACAACCATTCACATTTCTGATCTTGTCTTAATTCTTAACAGTTAATTCTCGCTGAGGATTGCAGCATCTTCCTGTCTGCCATCTCCAGCTCACAAATAGTTTGCATTTTCTTTTCCATGCGGATTCCTCTTTTAAAAGCACCTGAAAAGATATTTCCACGGCGTGTTAGGTGTGGGTCGACTCAGTATGTCAAATGTTCAGCATTAAGGTCGAGTATTGACGGACTTCCCAAGCCACCTGCCTCTCATCTTTCCTATGGTCATGGTAGGACCATGGTTGGAGGTGTCTAAAGAAGTACCCCTTTTCCTGTGCTTTCTCACCTCTGTTGTCCCTGACCCATTCTCATCTTTTTTCTCAGTTGTCCTTATGAGGACTCATGTCTCCCCGTGCATGACTTTTCCTTACTGTTGGAGAATGGGATTCTGGAGGCTTAGGCGTCTGATTGACTGCGTGTTAGTCATGCCAGCATTACCTGTTTGGCCTTTTTCTTCAGCAAGACAGGGTTTGCATTTCGCTTCCTATATCGTATTCAGGGAATCTCCTTAGGGAGGCCAGGATCAAGTAGGGGTTCTTGAGGCCTGCAGTGTGAGCTTGGTATTGTTCAAGCCCATTTTTGGGGATGATCAGGACAAAATCCTTGGGAGCCTGCAGGTACTGACTCATAACTTGTGTATACTACTTGAAAGAGCCTAGCTGGGTGAAAAAGCCCCGCCTCAGATTGGGACTCAACTGTGGGTGGGTAACTCCACAATGAATGACCAACCAAAACCACACATACCCCATTACCCATATCACAACAAAAGTTGAGATTAGTTTACAACTGTTCCTCAGATTTGAAGGAATATTTGTAAAAATAAGCTCTTGAAAAACTTCTTAAGAATTTTGGCCACAATTGCTATTAAAATGTGAAAATACAAACCTTTCCTGAGGTTTCAAAGGTCAACATTTCCTAAATCTGTCAAAACATTCCCATCACCATCATTTCCCACTGTTCAGTGAACCATGGTGGGTGAGTGATGAGATGTGATCTCAAAAATATGTCAGACTCTGAGATCCTGTGAGAATTGAAAAGCTAGGTGTTATTGAAATCAAAGACCATTGGTCATTAAAATTTCACATATAAAACCAATTAAATTTTTCCTGAAATTCACTACCCATACCAAACCTTGCAATTTCATATTTGGCTATATGAAGGTAAACATACATTGCTGTTACCCCAAACTTAAATCAGTGTTTCAATTACTTCAGCCTCGCGCACCTAAGGTGCACCTAATGATTGTGGTGCTCCAAAGCATGAAGGACTGAGTTACTTAAGATACAAAACTTTGAAGAGGCAAGCATGATTTAGTCTTACCAAGGTGTGTTGCGTGGCTGTTATTGTGTCTAACAAGATATATTGTGTCACTATTTTCAGCTGTTATGTGGGCCACATTCCAGAAGACTGATTGAGTCACTAGTACTTAATGAGTCTGGCCAACATATTTTTGTGACTGTTTCAAATGTTATGTAAGCCATGTTCCATATATCTGATTGAATTGGTATCACTAATAAGCATCAGTGTATTGAGTATGACCAAGGTATGTAGGGTGATTTGAAAGAGAGAAGCTAATTTGACTAGCATTGTCTACTGAATGAGGTACGTTTTACAGTCAAGTATTGACATTGCTACAGCTCATTGTGATAAAGCTGTAAAACTTGATGCTGTGGAGGATATAATTTGTGCCTGATTAAAAAAAAAAAATTTGTTGGGAGTTATCTTGTAGGAGCTCCCAATACTTCTCTTCCAAATCTATTTATATGAAAAATACCAAATACAGTACTAGTCCTCTATGAACATGCCAGATTGAAATATTGTGCCATTAGACGGACCGTGAACAAGGGACATAGTGTTGTTGTTTCATGTTTTAAGAAAGGAATGAATATTTGGACAAAGGCCGTTTGTCTCACCAATTCATTCTCACTCTATCATTTAACCAGCAATCAAATGCAAACACAAAAAAAGGCTATGTACATGATCAATATGATGAACTCATTACTTACCAAGCCTATAAATCACACAATTAATCTCAATATGCTGAACAAGAAATTGGGTTGTAGCCTTTCAGATGAGGGGTGGAGCCAAAGCCCATTCATTCAAAACTGACCAAATATAACAAATTGTGGAGTCTCCTAATTCACCATCATGTTACGGGTGATGTGCCAGTCATTGACTCAGTTGTTCAGGATCATTCATCAGGTGATGATAGGACTTAGAATCAATGTCAGTGTGAACTCATTGTTTTCCCTGTCACCATATCTCTGCTCCAAATGCCTTGCTGTGTGATGGGTGGAGCCATGTCTTTTGTTAATGGCCTGGCCTACCCAGCTTTATTCATGTGCACAGAAAGGCACCTTTCCATCTGGTAGATACAAGTACATCTCTGTCAATACATATTGATAGCTAAAAAGCAAACTGAATCAGGAAAAAACAAAATGTAACGGGATATTAAATTAAATGGGAGGTCGATGAGCAAATGAAATAGAAATTTGTCAATTGAAAAGTAATATTTTTGTTCAAAATTGTGTTGTTGGCCGGACCAGGGCATGTTGTTAATGGGCCAATTTATAATAGAAAAACATTCTGCCGTCTGGAAAAAGCATGCACCGAGGCAGACCGTGTTCTTAGAAGGCATGTTGTTAAAGTGCTAGTACTGTACAAAATAATGTTTACTTTGTTGTTGTTTTGCTTTAACTGGTGTCATTTTTCAAAAGTTTTTCAGAGAAATTTCATTTAAATCAAAAGTACAATGAACTATATCCTTAGCTCATGTGTAGGTGGCGTCACAACTAATTCACACATGTCTCTGCAAGTTGAAACCAAAGAGTGAATCCAGCCAGAGACTGTGTAGTCTTATCTCATCCTATGCAGCCAGTGGGTTTGAAAAGCAAAGCTGGACCAATCTGAGCATATTTTTTTTTAGGCCAGCCATATCTATGCTTAAATTAATAACTTCCCCTCTGATTGGGGAAGGGTAGGAGTGGGATGGAATGCATGTTTTGTCAACGGGTACCAGCATGAGGTTAGTTAATATAGAAGGAAACAAAGAGCAAGGCATTTGTCCAGAAATTGATGACAACACACCCTGTGTCATTTGCCCTGTCTACCTATCTCAAGAATCTCCGCTCACATTTAGAGACAGGACGCTGAAGTTCAGCCACATTTCAGCGTCAGTGTCATGTGTTAGGTAGACAGTGCATACATGAAATCATAAACAAAAAAATACAAAAATCATACAGATGTCAGAGTTCATGCATCTTTGACATAACTTAGATCAATAGAATACATGTGATTTAAACAAGAAATTACCTGTCATGATGGTTCCCCTTGCCAAAAGGATGGCTTCACACCACAGTTAATGTCATGGGCTGATGGGACCCAGTGACTCTGAGTGGCGGCAATTGTGTTATTATCATTATAATCATGATTAATTATTTTAGCATTGTTATTGATATTATTATTATTATATTATCAAGGATTGATTCTTCCCTTACTGCTATTCAATATAAAATGTCACAAATTATTTCCAGCTAAAGGTTATCATTAGGAAGCAACTAATGTGGCTTATTTGGTAAATTGGACACTCAACAATGCGAAAGTCATCATCAAAGTTGGTGGCAAAATAATCTTGTTGAAAGATGATATTATATGTAGCTGTGCAGATTTCCACATGATCAGATGGGGATCATCATGAACGTATTGATGGAATGGCCCGTAGTGCAGCAGCTGTTTTAACTGTCACAACAGTTCTAGGAAGTCATCATGACCCATTGTTGTAGAGGCTTGATGACTTTCGCCAAGACCATTAAATATATAAACAAAAGCATACATGTTCAAATGAGATTATATGAGATAAGTAGGCTGGGGAAGTTCTCTCTTTAGATGTACACTCACTATAAGGTCACATATACAAGTACCCTTAAAAGTTATGCTTTACAACATTCTTGAACAAAGATATATTGGAGAAGAGGGAATTCTTCAATAATGAGTAAGACTAGACTCAGACAGTCACAAAAAGAGGAATGCGAGACAAGGCCCACCTGTTCAAAATGATGTGGGTGGTATTGTCCATGCATTATTTTATGTTGACTTTCTTCTCTATTTTCGACTGCGTGTCCCACTGTAAGTGGATTGCAAATCCAGAAAGACATGTTTATAATCTCAAAATACCTGACGTAATCAGGATTTTCTGGCGCTATTTCGTCCTTAGGGAGTTCAGTTTGTATGTCTGGATGTTTGTGCATTGATCTTTGATATGAAAATATTGCTGTTTTTAAATGAGAAAAAATGCTGAATTTTGAGCTATTTTTTTTTTTTTATTATTAATGTTGGCCATGTTACAAAGATGTGGTTACTTCTTTGCTTATTTTATGATAGTCGAATTTGCCGTATCCCTAGTAACGGCCAATGTTCTGTGACACTCTTGTTATTCCTATATTTGCAACTTTTCCATACTGTAATGGTAATCTTGTCCAACATGGTAAACATCAGTAATTTTTGTTACAAAATAACCACTCAACCTGCTTGTAATGGTCATTATCACAGATCCTGCCAAATCTTCAATTGATGTCAACACTGACCAATATTCACTAATTCACAAGACGCATTTTTTGCATCGGTGGCACCAGGTTTATTACTGGCTGGAAGACCTATTGGATAAAAATTAAAGATAAGGGTTGACTGAAAAAAGGGAGGGGGGTATTATATTGTCATAACTCGCCCATCTCAGCATAGTCTTTTTAACATTATGTAAAGAAGGAGCTTACTGGCATGTTACAAATGTCCTGTGGCCAGGGTCCTATGCACTGAAGGTGTAGGCAAAGTTACCCGATGGTCAAGCGCACCTCTATTTTCTTTCCACCAGCTTCATTTCATTGCCCAGGAATGCTGAGACGGTGGGACTTCAAAAGTCAACATTTGATTTATCTACTCCTTATATGAATGCACTGTTTAGATTTAGTCTGAAAAGCCAAGCTTGGCATTTTTCCTTTCTTACTTAATGTATGTGACCGTATCTCAGTCCCTATCCATGGTGTCCATCTGTCCATAATGGTCACATTTCTCGATGATCATTTTTGACCATTATGGACAGATGCTACTGTACCACTCATCTTTTGTCATTACTCTTCTAAACATTACATGTTCGATCCACCATTGTTGATGCTCCAATATATAATTATATTATTACTGTCTCCTGATCTGCTCATGGTGAGGAATTTGTCAACTTTTTGGAAATAGCTATTGTAATTCATTCCTCCATACTTGAGTGGTTCCTTAATTGACTGGCATAATGTTTTGTATTGTTATGGAATTGATCGTTCTGAATTGAGGTCGTTGTGGTCTGCAATCCATACAAATGGAGAGGAAAGTTGTCTTATAGACTTTAAATGAATTCCAACAAATTATTAACTTACTATGGCCAAACGTGGTGCCAACTTGCTTTTTTCAGACTGGAAGCGAGAGGATGAGAGTAAGAGAAAATTTGCCCAGATCCAAAGAATTCCTCCTATTGTGAGCAAGGAGATGATCTCCCTGCTGTTTCCATTTTCTCACAATGTTCATATTCCCAAACCTAATGCTGGTGATCAGAAGAGAGACTCTTCTGGGTAAGTAAAATCTGTGAAAGTTAATGTCTTAGCCCTTTTCATTTCGAAATATGATGAAATTTACATTCTCCATTATTGCACAAAGGAAAAGTGTTAGTATTTTCCTTCCATCTAATAATGATTGCAATAATGGTTGTTTATAATTTCTTTCTTATTGACCCTTTATTCGAGTTATTTGTCCCACCAATATTTCTTTAAATCATGCTCAACAGAGCTATGTAAATTGAATTGCTTAAGAGGTGAGGCTACTTGGTATCTTCTTTTTAGTCTGAGCAAATTTAAAGTTGAGTTAAAACCTTGGAGGTCATCATGACCAAAGCAGCTGCCATTCATTAACAAGCCATTACCATTTTTCATTTTCGGCATGCAATTGCTTTATTCTTTTAGGATCAGAAACTTAACATTTAATTAAACAGGTAGATAATTTATTTCACAATTTATTTTTTGGGGGGTATTATTTATTTATTTATTGATGGATAAATTATTTATGAGAAGTTGATCTGCTTAAAAGCAAAGAAACTTTTCTGAAAGAAAATTGTTCACGGAGGTTGATTTTAAGGTAAACATCAGACCACACTTGCTTGACTAAAATCATTCAGCTTTTTTTTTTGCTGGCTGAGCACATTGCGTTTGCAGATTCAAAGATGAAGAATGGGTCGGTTTGGGTTGCAGAGATGAAACAAAGCAACACAAATCGTTCACTTGATTAAGAACTGCATGGAATTCACCCCTTTGGAGAGGGAAAGGAATGGGAGTGCCAATATTCTTGACTTTTCATATATTGTTATCAAGCTGTCTGCAAGATCCTTGCAGGATCTTTGATGCATTGACACCCAAGTATTTTTAGTATTGGATCTATTCAGTGCATTCTGTATTATATTGAATTTGGGAAATGTACTTGTTTTTGATCTTTGAGAGAAATATTTAGATCAAGGAAATCCATGGTAACAATACATGTATTTTTTCTGCCTAATATGTGTATATAGCTGTGGCCTGGTTGTTGCACCATGACTGATTTGAAGTATCACTTCTGTTTCAGTACATTTCCTGACTATGTATGTGGAATGACTTTGGAATCATTAACAAAATGATGGTCTTTTTATGGATGTTTGATATATCATAGTTATTTAGAGACAATGGTGCATTCAGCCTTCCTGAATTCTGAATTTTAATCTGCAGTGTGGATTTCTATCTCCTAAAACAAGACTGACTTTGTTTTGGCACCATTGTTATATTTCGTACCAATTAAAAGGAGGAGAGTTTGATTCAAATCATTCCACCCAGACAGTTATTGGTGTATTTCAGCCGATGCTGTCTTCTGGTCTGTCTTGGTATCATTATTCAAGTGTTTCGGACACATGTTCTTTGTCCCAATCACTATTGGGATACCTTTTCCTTCAAGATGAAGTTCTTTTCATGGATTTTGGATACTTAGTAGCACAGTCTCTTCATAATGATTAAAAACTTTAATCTGCAATGTGGATTTTTACCTCATGAGATAAAGAGACCGTTTTGACCATGTCACTATCTGTACCACCAGTTACAAAGAGGACAGCTTTAAATTCATGTCATTAAGTTGTCTTTACATTCCCCCATTCACCAGAATCTCTCCACATTCAGAAGCAAGGAAAACCCCAACACATCTCATATATGCACTTCTCTTCATAGGTGTGTGTCATAATGAAATCAGGCTTCCATATTTGTCCTTCTTGCTGTTTCAGTAGTTTACTTTCAAGATTTTTTACTGGTTTCTGGTACCAAGAGTGTTAAGGGTGACACTGCTCATATTCCCTCCAGAGGGATTAGCCATCAGATGGGCATGGATAGACATGAGTTACTTAATACTCCCTTTGAGATTCATCATTCCACAACTTCCTGAGAAGCTATTCCCTGGTCACACTTAGGACATTCCACATTTGAGTATTCCATTCATACCTGACCTAACCACTGTTGGAAAGAGGAACTGTTGCTTGCTTATGGCCAGTTGAGTTTGAAAGCAAAACTTAGGCGGCACCTTGGGAGTCTAAGCTTCATCATTTACAATTTCACAATCAGGGATGATACGTGGATCTCTGTGCTGTGAGCAACCCACAGTGACTTTAAAGTGCCCAATTCTATCACAAGCCCAAACCAGACTACACCTCTTCTTATGGAGTTGCCAACATCTGTGTTCCTCTTACAGCTGTTTCCTAAGATGTGGGGCCTCAGTTTGTTTTTAGGATTGAAATATACACTTGCTTGTCAGACTTGATGACTAAAGTAATTGAGTCTGCCAGCATTGATAAAAAGCTTTTGTGTCGTTTATCTTCATTAGATTTGATTTGGATTTGGTCTCAACTTACACATTTGTCATGCATCATCTAGAGCTTTGTAGTATGCATCCTAAAGGATGTCTCCTGCTTTTTTTGTTTGTGAAGTTGGCACACAGTGAATCAGTCTAGTCATTTTGATTTTGATTCTGAGACCACTTCAAAGCTCATTGACAGTTCACAAAGTGACCAAAGAACGATGTTAATGAAAAATCCTTGTGCTGAACCTGCAGTACTCCACTGTAATGAAGAACGTGAGTCTTGAACAACAAGATTTTAACAGTCTTGAGACTTACCAGTTACCAAAACATGCCTAGAGACGGCTTTCATGTCATATCCATTATTCATGTGGGGTATTATCATCTCTTCTAATTTTTTCATGATGGTTTTTGAAAACGAGAAATTCAGAACCTGTTCCGGTGCATACACTGTTACCTTGATCAAAGCCCCTGTGGGAATATATTGCTGTTCATTTTTCTTTCTTCTTTCATGAAATCAGTGCACAACCCAATTGGAAAAAATTAAAAGATCTGAAATGTGCATTCTGCCACATGTAAGCAATGGGAAACTGGTGATTTCTACTGTAAAATCATTGAATGTGAATGGAAGAAACTGGCATATTTAAAACTCAAACTGAGATTTCGAGATCCTCGTATTTGATTTTTTTCAAGGATCAACAGCACAGGCATAATCAACTGAGAAGAGTTTTGGTTTTTGCTTATTTCCATGCAATATCAGTGTCTGTAACTGATTTGTCTTGCAGACATACCTATTTCTCTCACAAATTCAACTCATTTTGGAAATGTGCAAAAGCAGAACCGTCAGATCAGTGTACCATATCATACTTGCAATGCATAGCAAAATTTGTATTCTCTCTTTGAGCATGATGCTGATTCCCATCTAGGGATATGTCAGCAGATCTGCTGGGCAAGAAGATTTGGAAACCGCGCCAAACTGTCTATTGTCTGATTGACCTGTCATTATGAGCTCATGGTCAATTGAGCACTAAGGCTGTCCAATACTCTGATATCAAAATATGATGTTGTTTTTAATCAACAAGTCTTGGCTTATTCTTGTTTATGGAGTGCAAAATTGACCTATAAATGAAGCCAAGACCCTTTACACATCCTTAAATTTCTGCTTATTGCTCAGAGGAGAGTTATATGAACACTATAACTTAACATTTCCTGTTGTAAGATAAGAGCCCTTATCTCCATTGTCATATTGAAACAACCAAACTTCAACATCCCCAAAGGAACTTCTAGATTCAACAACTTTTTATAATGTTTGTAAGGTTGTAAGAGGGTACTGTCTAACACAAGAAGTTTCAATTAAACATCCAGCTCCTTATGTCCTTCATGCGGTGCCACTCTGACAATAAAGCATGTTTTGTTGGATTGTGCACATATGGATAACATAAGAAGGAACTTTTACCATAAAAGAAATTTATCTGACATCTTTCGAGATGTGGAACCCAACAACA
>JAOYNN010179350.1:0-10954 GCA_025770095.1 Goniobranchus kuniei
TTCATTTTGGTGTGAAAATAAAGTTCCTTGCCACAAACAAGTACAGTTCCTGGAGTAATTGCAGAACAACCCCGCCCCACAAGCTATTTTCACAGTCAATGTGTCTGTTCTTTCTTTATTGCAGAAGAAAAAGTGAAAAGAGAGTCTTGGGACATCCCAGTTTGCTTAGGCCTTTTTCTCACCGATTGCCTTCTTTGGAAACTATGACTATATGCACTTCTTTTGGCAGACATAATAGTACTGAAATAGGAATACTTTTACAGATCATTTCTACAATCTGGTCATATTTGGAACTCACAGGAAAAGGAGAGATGTATCAGAAAAGGGGGAAATATGAGGAAGATTTCTTGACGCTAAGTCTATCCATAGATAATTTCATTACCTTTTGCAAATTTCTTCTTCCTACGACTCTAAGTGCTTATTTTGACTTCAAAAAGTGATATAAAAACCTGCTCTTCAACCACTGTCCCACTCTCTATTTGTTATGTATTGTTCGTTACTATATTGATATTTTGTCTCACTTGAGTCGCAGCCAATTGCTATAATATGATTTTAAGGGTCCCTACATATCCCCGGTTTCTATAAATGTTTTCAGCGTTGATTTGGTATATAGAATTGTCTTTGTGAAGATGAGAGTGAGAGGACCGTATGTATCAAGTTGAGCCATAGCATCTGTGTTCAATGTCTTTTCATTGATCGTTAAAGTGATTACAAATGATAGCATGTTTACTGGTTCTGTTGTAGGTTCTGGTATTGAATAAGTTCATTAGTGAGCCATATGTTTTGTTCCTTGTCTTCATTTGATCAGTAATTTATTCTCCTGTGGCAATCCTTGTATAATGAAATCAATGTCTGAATCTTCGAATATATGTTCCTCATACTTCGAGTCATAAAATACACATTTGAGTGCAAATGTCCCCTACTTTAAATGTGTATGACTTTGATGATGAGTGATTATCAATGAAATGTAATGCAGCAGTAGAATAACATCTTGGATGAGCTGGGATATTGACATTTTTATTCCAAGTTTTCATAAATTCAATCATTTTCAAAACCACCGACACCATCAATTTACATTTATGAAATTTTTTGATGAGATTCAGTCAGTTTGTTCATTTTGTCATATTGTTATTCATGTTTATTTTCCTGACACTTTGCTGTGACCAATTAATGAAGAAAAATTTCAAAAAGCATAGGTTTGTTTTTATTGTCTATAGTTAAACAAAAGTTGTAGGTTAAAGAGATTTGAGGACTTTTATGCAATTAATTTACATTGTTTTAAAGGGCATGGATTCAAAAGCATAGGCTGCCATATACCTCTTTGGAAAACTGATTTACCCACTCCGTCTCTTTTTCTAGTACAGTCATTTCTCCATGCCAGAACAGTAGTGACTGCTTGGATCCTGCCTGGGAGACAATGGAAAAGAAGATGTTAGGTATCCCAGAGAAGGAAATCATATGCCATACAAATGAACATAAACCAGATACCCTTTTTTTCTTGTTTCATGACTCTGCAGAAAATTACTAGAATCTTTTTCATTTATAATCATTCATTGGCATCCAATATACAAGATATTAAGGATGCAGCTATAGCTAAATCTACTAGGCATAGCCTTGTCTTCATCCTGACAAAAGCTAGCTCATTTTTATGCATAACATTTTTAATAAAAGCAAAGAAAGTTGCGTCTTTATGTAACATCTAAAGCAGACATTGGTGCATTCCCTTTCAAACTTCAACTACACAACAATACAAAAGATCTCAGCTAGAATTTTTTGTGGAAATAAGCATGTACTATCATACCGTATGGTCTTTGGGCGACCATTGTCCTCTTTGTTTAGGAGAGATGCTGGACAGCATCTTTTGATCACATCTTGATGAGACAAGGTTGTTTAAGAGACACAAAATGGTACCTACTGGTGGTTTTGACCAAGACAAAAATGTGAGAAAGAAACAAGTGGATTTGTCGCTCAATTTGTTGAAAAAGGCTAGTCTTTCTCTCTCCCTCTCAAAAGAGTGAGACCTTAGTTGAGTTGGGGTGGAACGTTAGATGGCAAATTTTTGTAGAGAAAAATCTGTTTCCAGATAAAAGTGGGATCTGAGGCAGTCACTACTCATTCTCAATTTCCCTCAATGCCAATAACTCAATTTCTCTCTATGCCAGTATCGCTTCATTTACTCTCATTGACAACAGCTAATTTTACTTAATGCTCATGTTGAGAGCTAGGTTTTGAATGTGAAACATGGTTTGAAATAATGATGTATGGATTTCTTGCTTTTATTTTAAAAAACGAACACCAGAAACAGCTGCAATTTATTGTAAAAGTAGAGTGTAAAGAGGACTAAGCTTAAGGGGATTGATAAATTACTTCTAGATTAAGAAGCAAAGTTAAAGATGCAAAGGTAGATATGATGGAGATAGGGAAAAAGAGGAAGGTGTAGGGAAGAAAAAGGTATCAATTTTCAGGATTTATCAGGAAATCCAGATTTAAAAAAAAGTCCAGATGTTAATTTACTTAAATTTTAAGCATGGGCCCAATGTTTTACTGTATAAATTAATCAAGCAATTCAAAATTTCAGGATTTTATGGTGGACCTAGTTGGCATCTCTGGAAAGAGAAAACATGACTCAGAGGAAGACATTTGAGGGGAGGGGAGATACAAAGATGAAGAAGGAGATAAAAAAAGAAACGCACTCATATACCCGTTTACTTTGTTATATTTCCTCGGGATTCAGCCATTTGGTTCATCTCAAATGGAAAATGAAGGTTAAGGAAATTTTGACTTGGGACATCTGAAGTCCTGCAGTAGAAAAATATTCAGGGAACACCATGACCATCAGTTTTGTACTCATTAATTTTCTCTTAGGCATCGCTTTCTTAGTACTATCAATATAGCATCATGTCTCTGACCAAACTTCATTAGTTCTTCCTTGATCTCAAGTGGATTTTTATTTCACGTAAATATGACTGTCCAATGATATAATGTCTATCCTTTTGAAGCAGCACGATTATTTTAAAAAAAATTTCTTTCAGCCCCCTATTCTAAATATGAAAAATTGTTTTCACTAACCACTTCATTGTATAATCATGCTGATTAAAAGGCAAAGGGGGAAAAACAATCTTTAAAATTGGATTGTTTTGAAAATATTTTGAGGATAGCAATCGAAAGGATCACTCAAATTGTGGACCTGCTTTTGTTCAATACACTATTTGGGCTCAATTCATTACTTCTTTTGATGTGTCTAAGTATCAAGACCTTGCACAAATATTTAAGTCAGATTTGGCACTTAGGTATTGAAAAGCATGTAAACTGACATGCAGTTTCATAGTAAATTGTTTCTAGATTTAATAATTTACCACATCAAAATGGTTACAGTATGAGTGGTGATTTAGTGGCTTCATACTTCATATTTTATCAGTATCACTTGGTGGAGTATAATTTCCCTGAAATATGTCAGTAAGAGTCAATTTTACAATTAAAGGGATTTATAACCTGAAATGAATAATGATAACAATATGCCTTTACTGCCATTTTGTAGAGTGAGGTACAATTGAAAATTATTTGGATATTTATCATAAATACATGCGCACAGATACCAGTTCCCACTAATGAGGGCAACAGGAAACAGTTACATACTGCACACTGGCATAATCTGTCCTGTGATTATTGAAAGGGTGTAGAATTTCTTCTCTCATCTGTCTTCATCTGTCAGGCACTCTTTTTGTCCTCAGAGGGAAGATTTTGCTAGGAGAGGGAAATAGGCATTATTCAGTGGCTATCCTCCATTCCTGTACATACCATGACTTAAAAATACTATCAAGGCCACTTGCTATCTAGATTAACTGAGTACTTTTGTACACAAATGGCTGTAGAAAATCCTTGGTAGTTATCACGTGCACAGTGTGAGAGTTGATGGCCATTGCTAATTAGATATGTGTTTTAGAGAGGTTATATTTTTCTTTTGTCTGTAAATCATCTCTCCATATAGCTTTTAATTATTTTATAATGTTGCATATGCCTGTTGTTTATTTTAAATGCCTGTTTCCCTTTTCAGCAACTTATTTTCCTCACCTGAAAATCTTTTCTACTTCTTCTGTTCTGTCTTAATTTTTGATTTCCCTTTTGCCGTACATTTTCCATGGGCATTGAGATCAGCTTTGCTGTGGAAAAGAAACTTAACACGCCAAATAGACAAACAACACTAGTGAATGTTTATTAGAATAGTTAAATGTTAATAACATAAATACAAGCATCTGTAGCTCAGTGGTTGACACAGCTTGACATGAGTCTAGTGTCAAGAGGTGTCATCATGATCAGAACTAGTATGCTAGACCCGGCAGATCAAGCTTTGTTGGTGCAGTCAGGTCCACAACTCTCCAGCGTTTGTATCTCTTGGTGACACAATTCATTTTGTTTCCCTTATCCCACTCGACTCAAATGTGACTGACTGTCTGCAATAGACAGCAAATGATCGTGTCAAACCAGTAGTGCCATGTAGACATCGGTGGTTAAGTGATGATCACATCGGCACAAGTCGAGAGCAAGAGGCTCTTACCATGGTCAGTTTAAGCGTGCATGAGAGCATGGGTTTGAGCCTCGCTAGTGTGTGGTAAGGCTCATAACTGCAAGTCATCGTCTTTTTGTCTTTGGGTAAGGCACTTTATTTGCTTACCTCACTTAACTCAGGTGTGAATGAGTACTTGGCCATTACGACAGCGCTGTCTCTGTCTGAAGAGAAAAGTATTCACACCTAACAGGCTGCAAGTCTTGCTCTAAATGCTCAATGTTGATGTTGGTCAGGAGAGTAAATGTTATTGTAAAGCGTTGTGAGCAAGAGGACTCCGTGGAATGTGTAAGGCTATATAAATGCCATCTTTACATGTGGTACACAGGCTGCTCCACTATATGCCTCCCAGGGAGTTGAGAAGGAGTGCAATGACCTGCCAGGGAATTATACGAAGTAAAGTTTGTAGATCCTGCCTCATTTTCATCTTTCTTGAATTGCACAGTACTATAAACTGACAAAAGACTTTTCTTGATTTGAAGTTTTGTTGTTAATTGGAGGTTTTGTTACATGTAAAATATTTGATATTCATTTTTTTTTTACTTTACATCTTCATTTTTTATTCAGAGATTGAAGAGCTGACAATAGAAGAATATATTTAACAGTATGGCAATCTAATGTTGAAATTGATAAGATGTTTAGCAATGCCCAGGTGTGTATCACCTATTTTAATAATGTGTGCGTTATATCCATGTGTTGGATTCTCTCATTGTTCTTGGTTTCTACCTTCAATCAAATATGGATATTTTATTTGCACATTTAACATTGATACATTTTTCTATAGATTTCATCTGAGCTGTTCCAGTAGTTTGTGCTGTAATCTATTATTTGATAATATTAATTAATGCACTAGTGTTTCGAAAAATATTTTTTATGTTTGTTTCATAAAATTGGGTACCTTGTCTTCCCTTTCACTCATCAGGAATGCTTCTCAATGGCCAATTCCTCTTTCTGTATGGGTAACAACAAGTTACCGGGCAGGGGCAGTTCATGTGGTTGCTTATTGGCTTTGTTGTGACAACTCTCTTTACCTTTTGAAGTCTTCAACAATCTTGTTTCCTGTTTACCATACTCTATCATCTTCCTTTAACTTAATTTGAAGGGTTTGACCGCAAAACGTGATTAACACCATTTTTGAAATATCTCTGATAAGCGTATATCATAGTTCTATCAAGTGATCTTAGCATGATTTTTCAAAGGTTGTATGCAAAATGCGTTGATACGCGTGCCCAAACTTTAGCATTTTTGTCAGAACGCTATAAGCGCCGTAGTGCTTTGTTTACAAAACACTACAAATCGTAAGGGAAAACTCCTCAGGGCAAAGGATGCTATTAGTGACCAATCACGGACAAGAGTGCCCATACCATCGCTATTGGTTTCAAGATGGCTGCGCCCATACCAAGAATAGTTAATGATTTTGATAACTTTTTCGAATGAGCAACTCCTTCTAAAGAAAGAATAAGAAAACCAAAGGCCAATACTCCTGGAAGAGATTCCATTAAAAAAGCAAGGCACTCTAGGATAGGAAAAAAGGCCATCAATACGATGTTCACATGACAGGAAGCATTTTTGTAAAAGCGGCATGCCTAACTCAAGGTAAAATTAAGAACTAGATCTGGATTTAGATCTAGATCCAGATCTAGATTATTACATTTAAATCGATTTAGAATCCAGTCTATAATAATACCGTGATTGAATATTGACGTTTTTTTGATGATGGTGCTGGATTTGTCTCGTTTTGTGAAGAAATTCTATGGATTTATCGCAGTTTACAAAATAAGATTTAGTTTTTCAAAGACCGACATCAAAATTATGAACAATGATTTTTGTTCAATTATGTATGGTGATGGACTTTATCTTAAATATGTTATAAGCTTTAAAAGTAAATGACAAATTGATTGGTTTTTGTATTTTTAAAAAATGCTTTTTTCTCATAAAGCCCAAAGTGGATACATCTCATTTTGCGGTCAAACTCTTCATTTTCTGTATGTGCCTGCCTTTATATTTGATAAGTAGAGAAAGATAGTATGAATGTTTTTCTGTTGGCTGGTTGTTGGGATCTCCTAGATGCCTATGGAATGTTATGGAAAGATTGTGAAGAACACTATGGCCAAATGGGCTTGACAGTCTCATACAAGTGAAGTTGAAGAGTTTGATTCCTTTGTAGTTGTTATTTTTTCATCAGCGCCTGGGTCGAGGTTCGTCGGCTTTGTGCCATGCTGATAAATCTTGAGGTTTTCTGTAGCTGTGTGAGGTCTGAGTAGAGAATATTGCAGCTTGTGGGGGTGGGGGGAGGGTGGCAGGAGGAAAGTCCTGATATCCACTAGTGTTTGATTCTTTTAATATTGCCTCGTGGCTAGCTATGATGGATGGTAAACTCAGAGGTTCTACGCACAAGGTTTTCATGTGAAAGAACCATTGTTGATTGTAAATTATTAATTCATTGCAACCGCAAGGTCCTGGCTCATGTTAAAGCCTTGTGCTGCAGCATTTTGGCCTATTTTTTATCAGAGGTAACATTACTATTTATAATAGTACAGTGAAATGTTGTTTTTTTTGCTCCTGTTAGGCAACATTATTAATAGGTGATTATATTTTAATTTGAGAGTGTTCTCCTTTCAGGATATGGTTAGTTTATTCAATAACCCTATCTAAACACTGTTGGATATATGAATCCGATGTGACATCAGATGACAGACTCTCGACCAGATTGAGTTAAAGGAGTAGGCTGAATGAAAAGCCACTGCTGGACCAGATTAATTTATACCATCCTTTCCTGTTTTACAACAGTCTGAACCTGAAATTTGATTACCTCAGCATCCATTGTAAAATCACGTCATAATAAAGACCCTTTACAACATTACACTGACTATGACGACCCCAAACTAATTGGGATAAGCCAGAAGAATAATAATATGATATTGATATATGTTGTATGTTTTGTTATTACAGCGCTATCTCTTTCTCAAAGATTTTTGCTTAAACGGTGAAGTTTTTTCATTTTCACTTGTATGAGCAGTTACCTTGTTTTGTTATTGGTTTTCTTTTGTTTTGTTTTTACTTTTATTCTTATACATGTACATGTTTAACAAATAAGCACTTTTTGTGATTTCAGTTGATATGGATACATGCATGTTGTATTTTAAGAGTGATGAGAACATATTTGACTGTGTTAAATTATTTTATAGTATTCTGTTTCCTGAAATGAACCTTTGACAGTATATAGTGTTGTCTAGTGAATAACTAAAGATGTGTGTAGAAACCAAGCTAAAGAACCCAACCCCAACCCCCAACCCCAAAATGAAACAAACAACAACAAGAGAAACAACCCAAATCTTCATCAAGATTCCTATGTTTTTATTATATATACTTGACATGTCAAAATAGGTCAAGTCTTTTAGCAGTGCAATCTCGTAATATGAAATTAGAAATAGATTTCACTGATTTTATTCACATTCAAGGCACTTCAAATTTTAGGGACAGTTTATCTTTTCTTACTGATAATATCAAAGAGCTGACATCAAGGCTACATTCCTGAAAGAAGGTGTCAAAAGTAGACAATTTTCAGAAGTTAATGGATAACAAGATGTAACCAGTTTTAGGGTCCTGTTTCCTTATAGAAACTTTGAAGGTATGAGGAATTTTTTGAACATATGAATTGATTTTGTTTTTTCTTTGTCTGTCATGGTTGAATGCAAAATATCAATTAAGTTTGTTTTTTTTAATGAATAGATAACAAGATGCTACTTGTTTTAGGTTCCTAGGTCCTTAGGAAAACTAAGATGGTGCGAGAACTTGTTTGTATGAATATAATTTTGTTGTTGTTAAATTTGAATTGTTATGTTTCGATATGAGAACAAACCTCAATAGTCTGACTGAAAAAATTGTGTATGAAGTCATGTTAATATCGATGTTCTCACTTTCTTCTTACATTTAATCCATTCTATGTAATTTTTATGTTTGACTTTATATATATATATATATATATATACATGTAACTGACTCACATTTCTATCAAGCAATCTTTTTTTCTATTTAAGCAAAGATTACTATTTTTGATCAGTATTCCAGTAATTTGAGTGAAAGTTTTTATGAATGATTATATTAACATTGGATATGTTTGATTTTTTAAATTTGTTTTAAGTGCTTCAGATAATTTCTCCCTGTAAGTTGCATTTATTATCACTTCAACTCAACATCATGAAAATTGAATTTTAGTTTTATCATGATATAATTGTTTATATGATAATAAAATATGGTAACAGGACAATAATATGTTAATCAAATCTATGAAATACTATCACCACGAAAACAAGTCAGTCTTGATTGATTTATTATTTATTGATTAATTCCTATAATTCTCCCAATGATGTTTTTTAAATAGTTTTCTTATCCATTGGAATTAAACAGAGCATTCAAAATACAGTGCATTATAATCATGAAATTATTTGATTGATTTTCATAACAAAATCAAATTTAATGCATTTCTTCCTTAACATGTTTTAGCCATTTTTTGCACCCTTTCTCCCATTACTCTAAGCTTATTCACAGTTCACAGTTATGAATTAAATAATGAAAGTTTCTTGTAGTGGAAGTGACAAATGACTATGAATTTCTTTTTGCCATTTGCTGGTTATGGAGGTGGCTCCTGGTAGAGTGTGAAGTTTAAAGTTAACCCTTTAGTGGACATGTCAGCAAAACTCGATGGAATAATTTTCATCCCCAAGTGTCCAGGTCAGCAGAAATCAACCCCTCACAAAACCACTCTGGACTGGCATAAGGCATTTCTTGGCTGTTGATGCTCACTTTTGTTTTACTCTCTGTTTTCATAGAGAGGGTACTAAAAATGATATAAAAATAATCATGACCTCATCCCAAGACATTCTGGGGTGCTTAAGCCTCTTTTGACCTTTATTTTGAATTAATGCGTTTGTTCATTCTAAAAAGTATTTAGATCCATTTCCTAGAAAAAATTGTGCAAATAACGACAGTGAGTTTTTAGGTAATTTAAAACCCTACATTTGTATCACGTTTTCTTTGATAAACATGTACTCACTACACAGTTTCATAGAAAACTTAAAAAACAAAACAAAACAAAAAATACTAAGTAAGATTATTTACACATCATAGAATTACTGTTCAAGAACATGTCGGTGAAATCTCAGGCCAAAATCTCAAATAAAATGAAGTAAGAGCCAGTTCAGGAAATGACCCTCTAAAGCTGGCAGTTCTGCAAAAAAAATGTAAACACTGCAGGAAGGTAACCTTTTGGTTTATACTCAGCTGACCCAATTTTGACTAGGAAATGATTAAAGTAAGACCTCAAACATGACTATGAATTTGCCTAATTGTCCATCTTTGTTTTTGTGAAGTTTTTCTGACTCGCTTCTGATTGAAGGTATATATGTATTGGTGATTTGTGAAAAAAATTTACTTCACAGAAGTTTCAGAATCAAATTTTTTGCTTACACCTTTTGGCGCTTGCATGGTTCTTGGATTTTTGGCATGTCTCTTTTTAGTAGATAGTGAGTGGGGTTTTTTTAAAGGGGGGGGGGGGATTCCTTTTCTTTCTTTGTTTTTCTTTTATTGGTGAAAGAATTAAGAAATCCAACTTTTAAAAAAACAACAGGAACTAAATTAACATTAAAATAAAGGAAGAAGTAAAAATAAGGATAAGAAAACTTTTTTATTGCATCTCCTCTCACCCTCACTCCACCCCACCCCATATGCATACATAAAAAACAAAACATTTGTATGTCTCAAATATGTTTTTGTTGACTTTGATTTTATAAAGCTCACTGGTTGAAAGCACAATAAAGGAGTGTTTTCTGAATGGGAAGACAAAAGTCAGTAATACTGTTAGTAACTGTAAGAGTGATTGTTTTGCTTTATGTATCAGCTTTTTCTTAAGGTGCTAACATCAGCAAAAGGAATGAAGAATTGAATTGAGTCATTCGTCCGTTAGATCAAGGGGTTTAGAATTCAAATCTAAGCATACATGTATTTGAGTCACAACGGATCCTTGGGAAAGACTCTTTACATGACTATCCTTAGGGTTACCAGCTTTGGTTTGGAGTAACCCTGCACAAAAATAGCATTTTATCCAGTGGATGATGATTTAAATAACACTTGTTTCCTAAAATGGCACACAAGCTAGATAGGCTCACAGTATGAGCATGGGCTCTAAGAGTCATCAGTCTCAAAAGAATTTACTGCACTATATATATCAGAACTCAGAACTACTACTACTACTACTACCACTACTACTGCCACCACTACCACCACTACTACTACTACTACTACTACTACCACCACTACTACTACTACTACTACTACTACTACTACAACTACTACTACTACTACTACTACTACTACTACTACTATTACTAC
>JAOYNN010179460.1:0-10952 GCA_025770095.1 Goniobranchus kuniei
GATGACGGTAGCTGACGGCAGATGTCTGTAGTTGACTGTCAGTTGACAGCAGTTGACGGTAATTAGTATAGTTGACGGTAGTTGACAGTAATTAGTGTAGTTGACGGGGTTGACGACGGTAATTGGTATAGTTGACGGTATTTAATAGTAGTTGACGGTATATAGTGTAGTTGACATCAGTTGTCGGTAGCTGACAGTAGTTGACGGTAATTAGTATAGTTGACGGTAATTAGTATGGTTGACGGTAATTAGTGCAGATGACAGTAGTTGACGGTAATTATTATTGTTGACGGCGGTTGAGAGTAGTTGGCGGTAATTAGTATAGTTGACGGTAGTTTACGGTAATAAGTATAGTTGACGGTAGCTGACGGTAATTAGTGTAGTTGACGGTATTTGACAGTAGTTGGCGGTAGCTAGTGTAGTTGATAGCAGTTGACAGTAGTTGACGGTAATTAGTATTGTTGACGGTACTTAACAGTAGTTGACAATAATTAGTGTAGTTGACAATAGTTGACAGTAGTTGACAGTAATTAGTGTAGTTGACATCAGTTGTCGGTAGCTGACACTACTTGACGGTAATTAGTATAGTTGACGGTAGTTGACGGTAATTAGTATCTTTGATGGTAATTGGCTGTAGTTGACAGTAGTTGACGGTAATTATTATAGTTGACGGTAGTTGAGAGTAGCTGACGGTAATTAGTGTCGTTGACGGTAATTAGTGCAGTTGACAGTATTTGACGGTAATTAGTAAAGTTGACGATAGTTGACAGTAGTTGACAGTTGTTGACAATAATTAGTGTAGTTGACGGTAATTAGTCCAGTTGACCTTAGCTGACGGTAAGTTGACGGTAGTTGACAGAAGTTGACGGTAATTAGCTTTGTTCCTCTTCGTTGACGGTAAGATGACGGTAGTTGACTGTTTGCTGACAGTAGTTGACGGTAATTAATATAGTTGACGGTAGTTGACAGTAGTTGACGGTAATTAGTATCGTTGTTAGTAGTTGACTGCAGTTGACAGTAGTTGACGGTAATTATTATAGTTGACAGTAGCTGATTGTAGTTGACAGTAGTTGACGGTAATTAGTATAGTTGACAGCAGTTGATGGTAGCTCACAGTAGTTGACGGTAATTAGTATAGTTGACCATAGTTGAGAGTAGTTGACAGTAATTAGTGTAGTTGACGGTAATTAGGGCAGTTGACAGTAGTTGACGGTAATTAGTACAGTTTACGATAGTTGACAGTAGTTGACAGTAGTTGACGGTACTTAGTGTAGTTCACGGTAATTAGTGCAGATGACCTTAGTGGACGGTAAGTTGGCGGTAGTTGACGGCAATTAGTATAGTTGACGGTAGTTGACGGTAATTAGTTTTGTTCCCTTTAGTTTAAGGTAAGTTGACGGTTGGTTGACGGTAGTTGGCGTTAATTACTATAGTTGAAGGTAGTTGAGAGTAGTTGAAGGTGATTATCATGGTTGACAGTAGTTGACTGTAGTTGACAGTTGTCGGTAATTAGCATAGTTGACGGTAGTTGAGAGTGGTTGACGGTAGTTAGTGTAGTTGACGGTAATTAGTGCATTTGAGCGTAGTTGAAGTCTACCATTATTATCTTGATGTCTTGCGATTTCATATAACTTTGTGCTTTTTCAATTTCTTCATAAAACTTTTCTATTTCTTCATCTTCAGTTGCTGATGTTGGTGCATACACTTGAATAATACCTAGATTGAATGGTTTGCTTAACAGTTTAGCTACTATTACTCTATCTGAAATTGGACACAGCTCTTCAGACTTTTTGCTCATCAAAATAGATCAGTATATTATACACACTACTTGTTATTGTGTGCAATCAGTTTGTGTAAGAGTACCTGGCCATTAAGACAGAGCTGTCTCTGTCCGAAAAAATGTATTCGTGCCTAACAGGCTGCAAGTCTTGTTCTCATGTTCTGTGTTGCTCTTGGTCAGGGGAGTAAAATGTCATTGTAATGCGCTCTGCATGCCATGGAACCTGCGCTATATAAATGCCATCTTTTTATATAAGAACTTAGAAATAGTTTTATACATTCAAACTGTAAAGAAGTCTTACGTTTACAAGACTTTATTTCTGAAAACAAAATTTTTTCATGTTCAAGGTTGCCCCACGGAGTCTTCTATTTGGTCACACATCTGCCATTAGCTGTTTAGCAATGGGAAGTGAGCATAAGGATAGACGCTATGTGGTTAGCTCATCAGAGAATGGGTAAGTACTTTCTATTATCAGTCTTTTTTTCATTTTGAAGTGTGTGAAATTAATCACTTAGTTTGGATTTGAATCAAGGGGTGAGGATGTTTTGAGAAGCCAATATTTGACAAAAATCATTTTTTGCATTTTCATGTTTTAGCAAGAAAAATCATTCCTCTTAAAGATGTAGATTGTTTTGAGTGGATTCAGTAGATAAATTCGTATACAAATTTTATAGATATTGATAGTACCTGGAAGCGATTTTTTTGTTTTAATTTTTTTTCAGTCCAAAAACCTCTAAACCTCAACTACACCAGACATGTAGATTCTTCTACCTCACGATGACATTAAGACGAAGGGCTACATCCCGAGATCTGCTGGGATAACAACAACAACAACAAAGTATCTGAACATGGTTCAATACTTGTGTTAGCTTAGAAAAATTAATAGTATTTGTCTGCTTCCACTGTTTCACATTAAACGCACATACACAAAGGTTGGAAGCATAGGAGAGAAATATTTGAAAAATTTAGCTTTTATATAGCGCTAAATCCACTAAATGTGTTCAAAGCGTTTTATAAATGTTCGCCTACAGGCCTTTTCCAACCAAATACCTTCTCAACTCCATGTGGAGTATACAGAGATGCAGCCATTTTACAGATACACTTGCTCTAGCATACTGACAAGATCTTTCTCTGCCTGTGGTCGGGTATTTAATAACATCTGAATGGGGTGAGGAAATGTATTTAAATAGCCTTTCCCAAGGACTAAACGGCGCCACTGTGCTGCCCAACCTCGACCTCAAAATTCCATGGTCACAAGTCCAATGCACTGACGCTGCCACATACAACAGCCACATATAACACAACTAACTAAAAAAAGTGGAAGTTTTCACCAATCTGTGTAGTCCTGATGCAACATGGAGTCAATCCACTCCCTTGCGCTTGCACTTATCACTGATACTCCTCAGTTCAAATGATGGTTTGTGGTCTAGCTGCTGTAAAGTAATCTATAAACTTTGAGCTCCAGGCTTCCCATGAAGCAAAGAAAGGAAGAAAGCGATCTGAGACGCAAGCAAAAGCCTTCTCGGTGGCAGAGAAAGAGGAGGGTGGTCTGGTGTGCATTTTTAGATGTGTCTTTCCAGTTTCTGTGGTGTTTCTGTGAGTTTGTTTTTGCTTGTTTTTCTTTTTTTCAATCCTATTTTGTCTTCAGTTGTGTTTTTCTCTAAAATGTTTTTGTTCATATTAAAATTATTATTATTCCTTTCTTCCTGAACATACACCCTCATAAAATTTTACAGCAATAATAATCTGACCGAAACACAAACATGATAAGAGGATTTCTTCGTTACATGTAATATTTTTTTTAGAGAATTTTGGTGTAGTTTTTAGGTTCTTTTTGTTATGTATATTTATATACCTTTTTGAAAAAATAATAGGACAATGAGACTTACATAGACATCTTAAAATCCCTCTTATTTTAGCAATTGGATAGAAAAAAAGTACTGTGCTGCACAGTTTGAATGCAAATACATTAAAAAATATGAAAAAATTAAGAAGCAGATTTCAATATGTCTAACTTTTTCTTGACAATAGGAAGTGTAGGCTCCCCAAATTTATATATCTAAACCCAGTATTCATGCCCATCACATCTAATAATGACTCAAATAGATGTAATGTTAAGGAAAACTCTTTCCCCTCTCCCCACACTCACCCTCTTTCTTCCCAAAACCCTCCGAAAGGAGAGTAAAAGGAATATCAACGTTTGACAGTTAGATCTTAAGAACTAATACACCTTATATTGCATGTAGTATATTTGATTAAGTATTCCTTTCATATTTTTGTCTTGTAGGGAAATGTGTTTGTGGGACCTCAGTGATGGACGTTGCATTGAAAGTATTAGGATGGACAAAATTCATTCTGACATCATGGTAAATGTTTGCTCCATTTAAACTAATCATACTTCATGTGACAGAATTTGGTCGCACACATATAGCTTTCCAAGGAAGATTGAATTAATTACATTACTAATGAGATTGGATATTTTTCAATGTAGGAAATCCTTTCTGAATAACATGTTTCTTTTTCCATTTGCTCTTTCTCATAAGAAATCTCCTATCTTCCTTTCCTTCCCCACCCAAGAAAACAATAAAAGGTTTATTTTGAAGTGTGTCTCAAATTTTGTTTATTGCAGAAACACGCAAGTATAAACTTGTTTATTTTTCAGTCTTTTGATTGCTAAATAATTAAAACCACAAAATTTGGAATGCAAAAATATTATGTAAAAAATAAGTTATATATTTTTTCTTTCCCAAGTCCTGTCACTTGAAATCTGCCAAAACTCTTCGCCTTGTATGTAATGGTTACTATGATGAAGTCCTTATTATGGATCCTCTTAGTTTAGAGGTTATATATACCCTCGTAACTCGCGTGGAAGCGGATTGGATCAGTGCTTGTTCTGTAATTTCTCCATCATCCCGGCCAGGTAATTATTGCTATTTGATTCATATAAGCTTTGTGTTAAAAAGAAATGTTTGCAAAGAAATGTAAGTACAGTGGAAGACAGATATTTCGACGACACTTATATCGGCATCTCGCTTATATCGACATGACACCAAAGTCCCGTTTTTGTTTGCTATATAACATTAGTGAATAAAGATCACATATATGGACATAAATTTTACCTGTAGACGCTTATATCTTCATAGCGATAAATAAATATTGCCAATCATCGGCCTAAACTGGGTCAACAATATCCCAGTTTGAGGTCAAATAATGGCTTCCTGATTTGGAGAGAGAGACAGACAGACAGACAGACAGACAGAATGACAAGACTCAGAGAGAGAGACAGACAGACTGACAGACAGAGAGAGAGAGAGTTCAAGCCGCCAGTGTACAGAAATAATAATCCTTCACTATCACTGAGACGGCAGCCAATGTATAATAAAAATGGGCCTAAAATGACCTACTTAATTAGGCCCTTTGTTATACTGCCATCCATCTCTACAAGGTCTAGAACGCAATCATTTGCTTTCCTCATTCGTCGTATGACATACTCCAACAGTTGCATTACACTAGAGCAGTGGTTCTCAACCTGTGGGCTGTGACCCCCCGGGGGGTCACCAGACCATTCTTCGGGGGTCACGAGAACATTGAGGACGTTGTGCTAACTGGCCCTCTGAAAACAATTTCAACACAAAGTGTGTCGAGCCTAGAGGCTTCATTTTAGGTTGCTTTAGGATCTAGCAAAACAAAAGAAAGTACACCCAATTGGAGAAACACTTCTAAAGCCCTGCACAAAAAAGATGGTACTGCTGTTGTTAGGTGAGGCTTATGCAAAGAAATTGCAGCAAGCTCCCCTTTTAAATGATACTGTAAAGAGGCGTATTGTATACATAGCTTCCAGCTTCAAGACAAACCTTTTACAATAGAAATTGAACCAAAATGTAAATTAATGCGCTGCTAAGGTATTGTGTACACTACTCTTCGTCATTAGAGGATCACTTACAAACCTTTCTTGCCTATATTATGTTGCATTCTAACTCCTGTCATATTTCTTTTTCACAGACTCCCAACAGTGAGCCTGATTATTGATTGTTTTGAGAAGAAATAAATGAAACCAATCATCTGTCAAACTCAATCCAAAGACTTTGTAGTCATTTAGTCATGAAGTGCATGTTGTTGTGTTGGTGTTTATTAATTGATGATATATTTTGTAAATTGTTAAATCTTATTAAGGATGGGAAATTTTGTAACGTGTTAAATCTTATTTGAGAGGATAAATTATATAAATTGTTAAATCTTATGTTTACATATTGGCTGTTTAGCACCTTGGTGAAAGGCGCTATAGAAATGTTCTTCTTGATCTTAATCTTAATATTAAGGAACAGGTGAAACCTTCCCCAGTGTTCTCCTTCCATCTTGATGAAATAGTTGATGGGGTATCATGAAAATACTGGTCTTTGTGAAATATGTGTTTGAAAAAGATGTGAAAGAAAAATTTTTATTTTGCCAATCGCAACAACAGCTGATACCATGAACAAAGTATCCTCATTAGGGTCTTCAGTTGAAGAATATGTGCAGCATTTGTGCTGATGGTGCTCCAGCTGTGATGGGATCTCAGTCGGGCTTTCAGGCAAAATGAAGAACAAAGCACCACATGCAAAAGGCATTCACTGCATGATACATGCATCAGCTTGCAAGACTCTAAACCTCACTTTAGAGGAAAGTTGGAATCTACTGTTAAGATTGTCAGCTATGTGAAACGCAACCCCTAAATGCACAGCTGCTCAAGGAATTCTGTTCTGACATGAGTGCAGATCATGAAACACAGCTTTTCTACACTCAAGTTCGATGATTATCAAAAGGAAACATATGTCGGGTCTCCGAGCTGAGAGAGGAGATCAAGGTCTTCCTGGAAGTGCAAGGAAAAGATGATCTAAGCAGCCACTTCTCAAATGAATTGTTGATCCAAAGAATTGCATATGTCTGATACGTTCGACCACCTCAACAAACTCGACTTGAAACTTCAAGGTCAGCAGACACACTTTCAACACATTAAAGAAGTTCAGATGGGTTTCTTTCAAAAGTTCAGAATTGGCACCGGAAAGCTACAGAGGGTAACATTACTATGTTTACCAACCTTTCACAGCTTTGAAACCCTTGTCTGCTGATCTTCAAGATGACATTTCTGCACATTTGAAATCTCTTGAAAATGATTTCAAAAACTATTTTCCCGACCTTGACTGTGTTGAAGAAGCATTTGTGAGAGACCCTTCCACTCCTGGACTAGACATGACTGTCGTTGCAGATGACATTCAAGACAAGTTTTTTGAATTCAGACATGTTTCTTGAGAAATCTCTCATACACTTTCGGTGTTCACTCCAGGAATCATAATCTCAAGTCAGAAAAACAGCACTCTCAGTCATTGTCCCATTTGCTTCGACTCACCTTTGTGAAAGTGGACTTTCTACCCTTGCCCAACTCAAGACAAAAGCAATGAACAAGCTGGATGCTGCTGATGATATGCGCCTTGTTATATATATCCGACTTCCAAGAGAATTTTATGACGGGTCTCTGAACTACAGGCACAGGTCTGTCACTAGTCTTTTTTTTTGTAAATCTGCGTGTGTGTGTACTCTCATTTGTGTCGATTTGTATTTGTTTGAAATATGAGTGTTTTTAAACATGAAAGGTACAGTCATTGGTCTGAATTAACTGTGTAATGTAGGCCTTAGCTGCTGGATTGTATGCGTGTTTTTTGGGGGGTGTTAACTGTTAAGAGGGTTTATTTATTATCTTATTTTGGGTTGGTGTATGAGGGGTCGTTTTATTTGCCAAACAATCAAAAGGGGGTCATGGATTGTAAAAGGTTGAGAACCACTGCACTATAGCCTACCCTTGAATTACACTATTGTGCTTAGCTACCGGTGGGCTATAAATGAGATCTCTCTCTCTTTACTACTACCACTGCTGCTGCTACTACTACTTCCTTGCCATTTCCAGTTGTTTCCCTTTCATTTTTTGGTGGGACTGATATATCTACACGGCACTTATATAGACATTTAGCCATGGTCCCAAAGATGTCAATATATCTGTCCTCGACTGTATTTATATTTCAGGTCTAAAGCTAAAAGCCTAAATTTCGTGGAACTTCAAGGATCATTCCTAAACTTACCGGTAATCCTACATTCTGAACATTTTGGGAAATTTCTTTGTGTTTTGAGGTGTAGACTCTAACTTCTGTGAAATAAGGGCCTCGGAGAAGTACAGCCACTTTTCCAGTTGGAGTCACACAGACATTGACAGGTTTCACACCCTCTCCAAGCTGCCATGTATCTCTCACAACAGAGTAAAGATAGTTTCCTCTTGATGAAAACACCTCCACGCGAAAGTTTCCACTGTCTGCAACAATTATGTTATCTGAAGAGTCAACTGAAATCCCCATTGGTGAATGCAACTCTCCATGATTAGTTCCAGTAAAGCCAATTCTATGTTTGAATTTTCCCTCTGAACTGAAGATTTGAATGCAACCATTCTCTTTGTCTGAGACAATGATATTATTTTTAGAATCAACAGCCACAAATCCTGCATGATTAAAGTACCCATTGCCATTTCCTTTACGTCCAAACTTTGTTTGTAACTTCATTTGATCACTGAGAACATAGACACAATGTCCCGCAACACCTGTTAGAACAATTCCCCCATTTGTCTGTTCTGCAATTCCACATGTCTCCTCAAATGTAAAGAATCTACCATACTCTCCTTTAAGCTGACCACTCAAGGTAAAGCGACGAAAACCATTGTTTGCTTTATGAATTGCAGCAATAATCTCATTGTTTTGTGTGACAGCGATATCTTTGACTTTGCAGCCACACTTAAACGAACTTATTATCTCACCTGCACTGTTGAACAGTAAAAATCTGTTCTGACCTCCCCCATTATCAGAAATAATATAGTGGCCCTCTCTGCTCACGGCTAGGCCTATGGGTCTAATAAAATCTCTTGCAGTTGAACCCTGCTTTCCAAAACGGAGCATCAGATTCTCAGCGCAGGCTGAATCTTCGCTCATATTCACTGGCACAGACGGATAAAGAGGAGATGAGGAACGATGGCTTGATTGGATTTGTTCTTCACTGGAATCTGTCATGACTGGACTCTGATTTCTCTTTGGCAATGGCTGATGATGATAATCTGGTGCAATGGGTCGTGGATGCGATGGACCGAGAGCATCAATGTTCCAACCAACTGGTGGAGCATAATTTGAAGCTCCTTCAACTCCTTGGCCTTGGGTAAAAGGAATTTGGTTATGTGTCTCTATTCCAGTTCCTGTTGCTGGGAAGGAGTTTGGAACATTGTGAGGTCTATTCGAATTAAAAATTTTACCTGGCACCACCATCCATTCTTGATCAGTATCATTTGAACACACTTTCTGATGAGCATGACTAACATCAGGATGACTATCTGCGACACTTGAATATGGAGGCGGAGGGGACTCAGGACTCCCATCTGATGAGTATGGTGGAGCTGAGTACAAAGACTTTTCTTTCTCCTCCAATTTCTTTTTTTCATCAACCATTTCGAAGCCATCAGGCCCCGGAGTACATTCGGGCTCCGGATTTGAGACTTGACCTACAGATCTGCGCGGTTTGGGGACTGGTCTCTGTGGTTGCAGCTGATCAACAGTAGGCCTATGAGTATCAGAAGACCAATTTGCTACATTGTTAGTAGGATGAGAAGGGGCCTGATAACTAACTACATCATAAAAAGATATTGTGGTCTCGACACCACACGAAGGACATGGAAACTCGCCTGGTTCGTAACCTCGACTTAGAATGTAATCTCTAAGACAAAGTTCACAAAATGCATGAAAACAGGAAAGAGTCTTGGGTTGATCAATTTCACTTGAACAAATGCCACAAGGATGTTTATTACTCTTTGTGGGGTCCATTTTTTTGTCGATTTAATGAGATCGACAACTTAGTATTAGTAAGCAGTGACAGGCTCCAGTCTACTACATGTAGGCCTACTACTTCCGCTAATTTTCATTATCCAGGTCTAAGTCTAATAATATCATGAAGACTCACATGACTGCATTACTCACTTACAGGATAGTCAACATGACCTATTTTTCGAAGTAGCAAGTCGCTGATTTTTCCAATACATGTACTCGATACCACATACATCACTGTTTGATGTGATGACCCACTTTTCGAAACATTTTTTAACGCAAAAGTATGTTACCAGTGATTTTACATGAAAGGATTCATTTAATAGGCATATATTAGATTTAAAGAATGCACATCTCGCAAAATATATGATCCTGACATGTACATCTTTTAAATAGATGCTGGCACAGTTAAGTATTGGTAAATAATGTTGTAATCGTAAAAAAAGCCGAGTTGTGGTGTTGTGGTGGACTCACAAAACTCGAAAAATCTGAGCAAGATTAAAAATGTATGAGTATCTCTCAACCGATGTTTTGTGTTTATTTTTCAAGATATTTTTTCCTTTTCTGTGTTATTTTTCAAGATAATTTTTCCTATTTTGTTTTAGGTTTGTTTTTCGCGTGTTCCATTCATTGCTCGTTTCTACGTCTGCTTCATTGAGAAACAAAATTTTAGACATTTAACTCGTTATATTCGATCCTAGTTTTTGTCTCGGCTATTCAAAAGCCTAGCAACCACCAAGCTTGTTGCTGCTCGAAAACATTGACCGCCATTCCTGGTCCCATTTTTGCACCATTGTCATATATTTCTGGACAAATTGTAGAGAATAGATGAAAAATTGAACTTATACTATTACCATATCAAACAAATAGGATGGTGAGTTAAGTGTAGAAAAATTACCTCATTTCATGTGTTAAACGACCTATTAACGTGTAAAAATATCATCTTAAACAGACAGTAACCTATTGTCGCTATATGAATTTTAATTCTAACTTCAGATTTCTGGATCTAGATCTAGATCTTGATTGGTACTTGTATACAACATGGGTTCCGTTTGTTTATGCTTGGCGGCCATGATCCATTCCATGGAAGGGTTGCCAGATGGAAAATGAATTCACTGCGAAAGTTATAATGAGGAATCATGAGGGCGATGGAAGGGAGAAGAAAAAAACAACGCATTCTTCTTGTTCTTCTTCCTCTTCTTTTTCTTCTAGTAGTAGTAGTAGTAGTAGTAGGATCGAGGACTGTAGCCTAATTGGCTTTTTTAGTCCCCTCTTGGTATCTTGGT
>JAOYNN010179571.1:0-10952 GCA_025770095.1 Goniobranchus kuniei
TTACATGGAGTCTACATCATTGTATCCTTTTACGCCATATTTTTACCATTCGTCATTCTACCAAAATCATCTCACCCTGCCCTATGAAAACAAACCCTATTATATCTGTGGTCAAATCTGTAGTAGCCGTGTTGGCACACGGAAACAGCGAACAATAACAACACAGATTGGACACAGACCTACTCCAAGGTTCCATTCACCTCGACCTCCGTCAACACGATCATTCGCGAACATAAATTCTTTTCACGATATGCGCAATAATAAAAACACCAATTCAAATGTAAAAGACAGAAATCAACTTATTATTTAATCAATTGAAAATAATGTAAAGGACAGAAAGCAAGGGGAAACTACTGTCCTCAACTTACATCGCCTGGGCGTCATTGACTCTCACAGTTACAAGTACACACAAGTGCATAAGCACACTACAGCACAACACGCATTGAGTGTCAATGAAAGTTTTACACTTGCGACATGGAATGTTCAGACACTAAACCAACTGGGAAAAATTGACAATTTGACAAAGGAAATGGTGAAACATTGGAGAGAAATATTAGCAGTATCAGAAACAAGACAGACAGGTGTAGGCAAATTTAAATAATATTCAACGAATCCTAAATGAAACTAAAAATCAATTTGACTTTGTGTGCTCTGCATGCTTATTCTTGTTTAATATTCTTCAATGACCACACATGATAAGCTAACGTTTTACTTGTAACATTGATATCATAGATGACTACCACAAAGAATGTGGAATGGCCCTGGCTCATTAAACCACCACAGTCTTATGAAAATGGTACAGTCATGAAATTCTTTGACGTTTCCGTGAACGAAATTCTGTTCAGCGGAAGAAATCAGTCTATCATGGAGATGACAACATGCGGCAGGTAATTGATTTCTGAGATGTTATTTAACCCTTAAAGTGTTTTATAGAAAAGGAGTGTTGTGGCCTTTTGGAGATAACATTTGCTCACCAAGTCAAAAATCAGATATTTGATACAGTTTATGACAGTTTGGATCTTTTTTGGGGTTGGTTTTTTATTGTTTGCTGCACAATGTGTCACCATTGTCACATCTATACTTGGCATGTTGACTTCATTACTTCAAAGGGATAGTCTGCATTCTCTTTCTAACTGTATGGGAGGGTTTGGGTCTAATATGATGTTTTTAAGTGGATTAGAGCCAATGTTTGACTAACTTTGCTTTCTATTCCTGACACTTCCCTGGAGAGAAACAAAGAAAAAGAAAGCACAGTTTTGGACCTTAGAACTATACCTCTACTTCAGTGAAGATAAATTGAAAAAAGTTTCCTGTGAATAATAAACTTGTGACAGTAAATATGAAAAATGGATTTTATTATGTTTGTATGTTCAAAGAAGAACTTCAGCTGTTGACTTTGCTTGAAAACTGGACTGAGGCCATAGATGAGGGATATGGAATAGATTGCATTTATATGAAGCTTTTGACGCTATGCCACACAAGAGACTTTTCAAAAAGCTAGAAGCATACGAGATTGGAAAAGAAACTGTTGAATGGATAAGTGATTACCTGACCAACAGAAAACAGCAAGTAGCAATAAACAACTCAACATCAAATTGGCATGAAGTTACATCGGGCATACCTCAAGGCTCAGTCTTAGGACCACTGTTTTTTGTCACATATATATCAATGATTTGCCAGAAAATGTTAAATCCAACCCTTATCTCTTCACAAACACACAAAATTCTTCAATATTATAAAAAAATCAGAAGATATACTGACCCTTCAAGAAGACCTGGAGAATCTCACAGAGTGGAGCAGAAAGTGGGTACTAAAATTTCACCCTCAAAAATGCAAATAGATGCATATTGGCAAGCATGACCCTGCCCCAGACTTCAAATACATCATACTGGGAAATGTTCTAGATCAGGTGAAACAGGAAAAGGACATAGGTGTCCTTGTAGACAATGGTCCAAATTTCGATAATCATATCAGGGAGAAGATCAATAAACCAAGATCTATGTTGGCGCTGATAAGGAAGGTTTTCAAAGATGTAGATGAAAAAAGTTTTATCCCTGTCTACAAAGCTCTTGTCAGATCACATCTTGACTATGCAAATTCCATATGGCATTCATATATTGTATCCCAAATAAAAGATCTGGAGGCAGTACAAAGGCGTGCTTCAAAACAACAACCAGGGTTTAAAAATTTAACCAATCATCTACAGGGTCATAGAACAGATGGAAACTTCTAGGCCATATATTAAGAAGAAAGAGCAATTCAGCAGCTCAAACAGCAACCGTCAAATATGCATAAGAGAGGGTACAAAACAAAGAAGCTGAACATCAACATCACCACTCAACAAAACCTGGAAAGTCATGCCAGCTACCTTGAAACAAAAATGAAAGCATCACCATCAAAAATCATCAATGTCCCACAATACCAGGACAATGTAAATCAATTCAGGACCTGACAGGTTTAAGATCACTAGCATAGGACAGAGACACATGACGGTGGATAATAGGACAGTTGTGGGGACTCAACAGAAACTGGCGTGTGGCAGGCGGCGAGGCATGGTTCTTGGCAGGCGTCAATGGACTGCATTGCCAGATATGTCTATGTTTTTTGTGCAACTTGTCCCCTCAGGAAGAAGCTTCAAGGCACATGCAGGGACTTGTTTACTCCCCTGATAAGGAGAATAAATTTTGTGGACTAGGACAGTGTGATCTTAATTAGATACTCATCCCCACTTGCGTCAAAGGACAAATTGTGAAATCGTCTTAGCTATGGACGTAATGCCAAGCACTTGTGGTTATGGACCCAAATGCTCATTATGGTGACTTTTATTTGAATTGACTTATTCAGCTAATAGTATCAAAAAATATTTGCAGAGCCACTTACGAAAAAATTACATCCACCACAAATTTTGTCTGTTTAAGTTTTGTTGGAAAGTATCAAATGTGTGTAAAATGTTTGAGCTGTTTGTTTAAGACTTGGGACAGTACACCAGAATTGATTTGTAAGTAAGATGAAGAAGTTGAAGACCTCAGCATTTTGCATGGTAGCCCATAAATAGGCTTATTCTGAAGGCCAATTCAAATCTGAAGAGAATTAAGTCACACTTTTGTACTCCAGGTGGAAATCCATCATGGGGACTTAATCTTACCTAGTAAATTTATAATCTGATAAGAAGAGGATGAGCACTAAGAATATTTGTAGACCCTTTGTATTTGTCAAACTAATTTAATTTAGCGATAGAATTTACTAGTTTGTTGCTATTAAAACAAAAAAGCATTTGGGTTTTTTAAAGTCTGCTTGATTATTAGTTTTATTCATCACACAATCAATACAATATTTGTCCCTCACAGCTGGGCATTCACAGAAAGGAGTTTGACTTCTGGTTTAGCAGTTCTGGAGATTGACCTACCAACTGGCTACATTGCAATGAATGACACACTGAGGGACTATGTCAGATCTAATCGTGTGCCAAATTTGAGAAGAGCTGAATTTTACAACCGTAAAATTGTGTTCTATTTTGACTATGTAAGTTGTGATTAATGATATTTTAGTGTGTTGAATGCTTGTTGAGTTGTACTCTTGAAATGGTCACTCATAAAGGTTGTTCTTGATTTATATTTGCCTCCCTACATCTAAAGAAATGTCCTGTGAAGTTAAACATTTGCAGTACCGAAGTATCTAGCTTTTGGGTCATGACTTACATTTCGTGTGTCTATGCTTTAATGTCTTTTATTTTATATTGAGTGCAAAATGAAGTTTAAGCCCTTGTAATTGATCATAAATATACTATTGTCGCTACAATTCATGTAAAGCATGCCTTCCTCTACATAAAACTGTACATAGACCTGTATTCATTGGACGACTGAGAGACTTTTACTGGCTCACTTAGCCTTGATAAATAATACTCAAGTAAATATTATGCCTTATTGTGGGGGTAAAATTGGAATGCTTTATCCCAATATGGACCATGATACAGAGGAAAAGTTGCTTGCCTTCATGATAGTCCTTCTGCATCGCTTACTGTTCAGTACCCTTTCCCTTGCCATTGTTCAACCAGATTTCAAGTCGTAATTGATGTTGACACTTTCTATTTCCTTCCTCGTCCTCCTGTGTTTCTCCTGCCTGACATTATTCCATCGGTGTCCAAAACACAACAATGTCTAGTCCACATAAGGTTGCCAAGCCAGTTTTTTCAAGGCTTCATTCTACATAGGGCAATCATTTCTTATTTTCTGTATTCATAATGTTTTTACCTTCTGTTACATTTCATTTGAACAATTATTATAACAGTCTTGCATATTGCCTATGCCCTAAGGCCATCTTCTATTGAGAATATGCATTATCTGAAAATGATCAGACATTCATTTAATGTTCCGTGTCATCGAAAATCTGAATGCTAAATAAAAGTTTAGTTGATATGGGTTGGGTTTTTTTTGCTTGAGCAAATCAAATTGTACTAAAATTACTTTATTCATTCCAACAGCTGGATACCAGCACAACTTGTGTATACTTTAGAGCAGACCGTTGGTATCCTGTTGCCAATGCAACTATTCAACACAAAATAAGGCTTTACGACTATTATGAACCAGGTGAGGCTTCTTGAATATTGCTGAATTTCTCTCAAGTGATTGTCAGCATTTTTAAATTTCCCATTCTGTGCGAGAAAATGTTAATCACTCATATGGATTTAAATATAAGTATACTGTTTAATTTCAGACAACATACACACTATAACCAAGATTTAAAACAGTCTCATATCAATAAAATTGTAAGCAAAGTTTTATTTTCTAAAACATATGCAATTAAGATTTTATAATCATAAATTTATCTCATATTGGCAAACCTTTGAGCGAAACGTTTTATTTCGCAAAATATACCAATTTATTATTAAATGATAGGTTTTTCTCATTAGTAGGCCTACCTGCTTGTAAACAACTTGTGTTAAAATCACAGTTTGTTTTGTTGTGTTTCCTCAAAAACAAATTTATAAAAATCACGTCTGATGGATAGAATCTTGTACGGTTGAAGGTTCTTTTACATTTTATTGTTATTTTACCTTATATCGTTTTAGGTTTTTTAAATGTAACATTAGTTTATCAGTACTAGGAATCTGGATTTTAAATAATTTCGAATTAAGATTTTTTTTTATTCTGTGAGAATTTTATGTTGTTTATGGCTGCTTGAACTATCATACAAAGATCCCATCAAAAATGAGATGACCAAAGAAAACAATCAGACAACGACCGTGCGTCAATTATGAAAAATTGTAAATAAGATTATTTCAGACTTATATCGAGAACAAATAAAACATGTGTTAAACTCCACCCTTGAATGGTACAATCGAAGGCATCAGAAAACAAGACCAATAGAAGAAGACTTAGCTTCAAAGCGCCAAGGATATGACTGGCTGGTCACTTTTTAGAGCCTGAGAATCATGACAATGCACTGGCTACACTTCTATTAAACCTAAGCAGTTACGAATATTTTAATATTTCGAACCTGAAATGCAATGTATAAATAAATCATACTCAAATGGAGAATAGTGTAGAAAAATTTCGGAGCTATCGCCTGCAAATGAATATTATTCCACATCCTGACTCAAGCACTAGGTTGACACTGAAAAACTACTAAAGTAAATTGTAAATGAGGAATCAAAATTAAGAAAATAGCACTGTCGTTCACCAATTCTTGAAGTTGGCTGACTAACATCAATACTATCAAACTAAGTTCAGACAAAAAAATTAATTCTGTAAAAGGAAAATGAGTGGGTCCCTCTTTTAATGGAAATTCTTCTCTGTCATGTAACAATTGAATTGAATTGAACGTTTATTGCCATATGTAACAGGTTACATTGGAAAATGATTTGGTGATGATCAGACAAACAAACAAAGAAAAATAATGAGACATTTACGATATCAAACTTACATCAATAAAACAAAATGTTTTCTCTGTACACAAACTGAAACTTGTCTAGTACGGGGGAAACAAATGCTTTCATATGTCTCACGACCAGTCGCTCAAACACCTTCATCACCACTGACGTCACGGAAATAGGGCGATAATCATTTAACTGAGCAATCTTGGCTTTTTTCAGTACTGGAATGATTGTTGACTTTTTGAAGGCCGTTGGTACACGCTGCTCACTTAACGACCAGTTGAATATGTCGGTGAACACGGTCGAGAGCTGTTCAGCACAATGGTGTAATGTCGCTCTGTAGATGCCATCGGGCCCCAGTGCCTTGCACAAGTTTTGTTTATGAAACAAACGTTGGATGTCATGGGATTGTACCATGAATGGTTGTGGGAGAAAAGCATTTGGCGGGGGTAAGGTGGAGGAGCCGACGTTGTCACAGTCAAACCGACATTAGATCTCATTTAGCTTGTCTGACTTGATGTGTCCATTATTGTTGTTATTATTTCCAGAAGTACATGAAGATTGTTTATAGCCTGTAACTGTCTGAAGTTCCTGTTTCTTTATTTTGTTCTTTATATCTGAACTGAACCATGGTTTGTTATTATTATAATTTTGACTTTATTTGTTGGTATACATGTGTCTTGGCAAAAAGAGATGTAGCTTGTTACTGTATCTATGTATTCGTGTAGGTTGGTATTGATACTTTTAAATGTTTCCCAGTGCGTTAAAGCTAGACAATCTTGTAATTGTTCTATTTTTGAGCTGTTCCATACTCCGATGGTAAGTTGTATGGATTTGCTTGTCTTAAGCTTTTGATGATATGATGGAAGGAGATATATCATGTCGTGATCGGATTTGCAGAGTGCTGGTCGGGCGATGGAATGATACGAATTGTATCACAGTAACAATGATCTAAAGTGGTATTCCCTCTGGTATTAAATTTCACTTGTTGTTTATATCTGGGTAATTCTTTAGACAGTGATGTTTGATGAAAGTCACCAAGTACCAGGATGAGGGAATCAAGATGTGCATTTTCCAATGCTAGAATCTTTGAGGCTAGTTCTTTGATTGCATTATCTGCACTATCTGGAATGTATACTGAAACGAGGATGATTGATGAAAATTCTTGTGGCGAGTAAAACGGACTGCATTTGATAACAAGAGTTTCTAATTCAGGAGTGCGTGACGTAGATAATATTTGAGTATTGCTTCACCATCGGTCATTGACATAGAAACATAGTCCTCCGCATGATTTTTTACCAGAGAGGTCGTTGTCACGATCAACTCTGTGTAGTGTAAATCCTCCAGGGAGAGTGACCACTGAGTCTGGGATGCTTTGGTTTATTTAAGTGTGTCTCGGAGAAACAGAACAATGAACAGTCCCTGTAATCTCTGTGACTGACTATTAATGAGTACAGAAAGTTAATCAATCTTGCTAGGAAGAGATCTTACATTAGAGAGGAAGATAGCCGGCAATGGTGGTCGGTTGTCTCTTTGTCTAAATCGTGTAAGTACACCACCTCGCTTACCTCTCTTCCGTTGAGAAGGCCTTGCCGTTCGTCTGTTTTCTTTTTCTTCTCCGTCATTTAATGGGTGGTAAAGGTGAGTAGGTTACTTGAGGTCATAACATCAGGCATCACGAATGTTTATGAGAGTGTCACAATCATATGATATCATGGAATCCAAGCAAATAGTGAAAAACACAAAAAAAAACACAAATATCAACACGTGTCGCCATGTATTGGCGCCATCTTGAATTTAATTTGCAATAAATTGATTATCCTTGTTTTTATCTTTGACAGGTATGCACAACACCACCATGTACACCACAAGGAACCTTTTCCTCCTCAACATCTGTTTTGCCTGTGGTTCCTACCAATGCCCCTACTGTCCCTACTTCAACGCAGCAGTCGTAGCACAGGCAGGGATAGTGTCGGCCATGTTAATTTTAGTTGTTTTTATGGTGCAAAGGCTGCTTCTTAGAACTGGAAGGTGAAAATGGGTTGTGTAGATGTTGAAAGAAAACAGCCAAAAGGAAGAGAAAAAAAAAACAGAAAAAAGATGAAGAAAGGAAAGGAAGAACAAAGAAATGGGAAGCAAGTTTGTATGATTTTTACATGGGCTTTTTGCTGTGAAAGCCATGGTATTTCAGTTATTCATGCATTTTGTCATAAGTATAGACTATTGAATGAATGGGATGGTTATGATGGTTTTAATCACATGTCATGCGTAAATGTGTTCCTGTAGAAGTGTGCATGTATGCATTTCAATCATTCTGAACTGTGGATAAGCTTCAGACATGGTCTATATTATTAATCCATACTCCGTCACCCAAGTTAGAGCTCTGATCTTTGCTGCCATTGCAATTCAGTTAGAATGAAATCCCTAAAATGACCCATATCAAAATAAAAAGTCCTTACGTCCAAGCTGCAAAACTTCTGCAAGTCTATTGAAAGGAAAAACTATCTGAAATCAGACTGTTTCATTCTCAGGGATGGGAACAAACCTTAAAAAATAAGAACAGCAACTTTCTCGCAATGGCCAAATTCATTTTTCGGTACTCTATAAGTGTAACATTGCTAGTACAAACCGCCGATTTAAAAAATCTGCAAATGCTGTAAAAATCGCACAATTCTCATGCTTAAGTTTTATATTCAATCCTGCGTTTATCTCTGTCTGTTTCTTCTTTTGACATATCCCATTAGTGGTCAGTGCAACAAATCGTTCATTTAAAATAGTCCTGTACAACACGTCCTTATCATTGACACCAACCTCAGTGCTGGCAACAATTTGACCACTGTTGAATTAAAAATTGTTTTCTTAAATGACAATATAATGGTTAACATTAGCGGAAGTAGTGCGACTTCTTCTATATGTGAAAGATGATGTAGTGGACCTCTGGACTGTGATTTTTTTTTTCCTCAGTAAATTAATGTTTTCTTTTTTTTTCTTTTCTTTTTTTTAAACATGTCATTAATTTTGTAAATATATTTCAATTTATAACATTGAAAAGAGAATACTACATATCATAAATATGCAGCTATATCAAGTTAATGTCATGAGATTTAATGTACAGCATTTGTATGCATGCATGTATTAAGTAGTGAGAGACAAATTTGTTTGAATTTATTTTATTTTTGTACCATTGAATATCTTCAATGTTTAACTTATAAATGAAGTACTTTTTTATTCATTTTTAAGAAAATAAAATCCTTACAATGATCATGCATATATATGTTTAGAGGCTTAAGACTCATTATGTAAAATAATTCTATTCATCACATTCCTTTTCAATAGGTACAGATCTGTTGATGCCTGATTTTTTCTATTCTTTGTTCATTGTTCAGTACCCTACCTGTTAAAGAATTAATCAAGTGTCATATCCCAGTGTGGAAATAGTTTTGTCATTTGTCACTTCCATTTAAAGTCCGTTTTCAGACTTTAATGTAACCATATTTGAATATTACTTTTAGTGAAACAATTTTCTTTAACTTTCGACTCCCAATAAGCTCATTTTTAAAACTCAAAGCAACACCACAATTCAGCCCACGGCCATTTTGAAAGGCCGGTCGATTACAAAATTACTTTGCCAATCTACAAAGCATGAAAGAAAGGAATTATTGTACATATGTCATAACAGCTTTCTCCTTCTGTGAAGATGATTTCCATGGCTAACATAAAAGTGTTATAAGTTTTCTCAACATTTTTGTTATTATTTTTAAGGGGTTTCAAATCAAAATTCCTCTGAAAGAAGCCATTTTCATGTAAAGTTTGAAATGTGATCTGAAATCTTTGAATACTATGCTACTTTACCTGACTGACACTGAATACACAACAGCACTGACTTTTGTGGGTACTATTGACAGAAAATTATTTCTTTTTTTCCATCTATCACCTGACTTAATCCTTTCACTGCTTCACCCAGAACTCTTCCAGGCATTACATTTCTGCTACATTTCCATGTTCCTGGAAAAATTCTAGACCTCTTTCAATGTTATTTCTCTAATGGCCAGAGAGAGACAACCCATGTCCTTGGCTGCTGTGTTGCCAAGGAAATTATTGAACATAGAATCCTTACAAAATTTTGGTCAATCATTATGTGAACTTTCTATTTTAATACATGATGGAATATTCCATTTCCCATAAGCATATGAAATTTCAAAGATCCCTTTCAATTAATTCACTGACTACCATTCGTGCGCCATGTGCGACCAAATTAGGTCTATCGTCTCACTACCGATATCGCAAGGGGTGCGATTTTGACTTCATTATTTTTTTCTAGTGAACGGATGGCACCAGTAGCGTGAACGGGCCCTGCAAACAATTCTCCAGTATTTCCCTTTGACTAGCTCTTTGGTTTGCTACACTACTCCATGAAGTTGATTTTTTAGGATTTTTCTCCCAGAAGAGCTCCAAATCGAAGAAAATGGCAAGTTCGAAGCCCCGTATGGCCAAGTCTAAGCCTCAAAATAGATTCAATCTGTTTGAAGATCGGAGTGATTCTGATAGTATACAATATACAGATAAGAGATAATGATCCTGATTTCGTAGAACCAGCGAGCAAAAAGTCCGGAATTTTGGGTGAAGTTGAATCAGGGAAGGGAAGAGGTAGATCTACAGATCTAAAGTAAAATCAAAACAAATCAGCCTCCCTCATGATTCTGGTGACTTTATTGACCCAATGCAGCCCTAAAAATCTGGTCTTAGATCACCTGTGTCTAGTAGTGAGTCAGAAGGGGAACATTGAGATGAGGAAAGGGCTTTGATACCATTTGGTGGAGAAAATGATAGACCTGATTCTGACTCGGACAACCCAGTGGGTCATGACTTAACTGTGTCTAGGTCTGAATCTCCAACAGAAATAGGTCCAGGAGATCACAGTGATGACTGGGGCAGGCTTTCCAAATGTACCAAACTTCACAAGAGAGCCAGGAATTTCATATCTTGCACTTGTCTATTACCATTATATGTTGATTCTGAACATATATTTTCATGGAAATATATGTTATGGACAGAACCAACTTCTTCCCGCAACATATTT
>JAOYNN010179682.1:0-10952 GCA_025770095.1 Goniobranchus kuniei
AATTGCCACCTGTACTCCTATTTTCCTAGTACAATCAGGTTGTGGAATAGCGTACCAAATACAATGAAACTCAGTAATAGTACTGAAGATTTCAAGAAACAACTTAAGAACATCACTTTAAAAAAAAACATACTAGCTTAAATGTTTCAAGCATAATTAGAAATTAACTCATTGACATTAATATTCAGACAATCTGAATCAATCAGCCAATTTGAAGACTAAGAAGACTGTTTGGTTTTTGGAATAAAGGAAAAAAATTTGAGTCATATAACTGTAACTCTAACTCTGGTTATTTAATTTTCCATCAGAATGCATTCTTTTTCAATACTAGTTGATAGAAATACAAACATTTTGTCTTTTGGTCTTTTGTTTATCAATAGTTGCGACGTGAAGGTCGTGTGACAAATGTGAATGAAGTTGTATCCAGAGGCCAGAAAGTGAAGGTTAAAGTATTGTCATTTACAGCACATAAACCAAGTCTTTCTATAAAGGTAGGAGTTAAAGTTAGTAATGAACAAGATTTTTGTCTTTTTTAAATTTATACTCAAAATACATAGTGATACACCATGATGAATAGTATATTCTATTTATTAGTTTTGTGAAATCTTTTTTTATCCCACTACAGATGCTGTAGGAGCTTATCGATTAATTGGTAAAGTTATAAAATAGAATATCAATACATATTTATCTATCCTCAAGTAGTTATCCCTATTGAAAACGCTAAACACTCTAATGGATTATGCAATCAAATTCATGGCTACCCTCATCTGTCATTTGTATCTGCAATAACGTCCTGGCATTGTGGACACTGTCATAAGTACTCTGTTTCTTTGTGTAGATCCGATGAAGAGTGTGTCTCCTGATTATTTTTGTATTTCTTTGATCTGTTTTCCCCTTGTCACTCTCAAGTTTGCCCATTCTTGGTCTATCTCCTCGTCCACAAGTTTGCTGATAAATGGTTCCATGAAGTACTTATCCATCTTGATCATGGTTTTCCCATTTTCATTACTTAACGGATTATTTGCTGGTTCATTGTATGACGAGCATAGATCATTGTGATGTTCCTCAGCCAGCTGTTTACAATACCACCCAACCACTAAGTGTCCTACCTAAGTATCCTATTGTCCTGTCTCTTCAGCACTTTTTGGGATTCAATTCAGCCATTTAAAATCTTTTCATCACTGCTTCTATCTCCATTTTTTGTCCTGTTGGATGCCCTGGATGATTTGAGACCATGTCTGCCGACTTCATGACCCCACTTGCTTTTTTCTCAAACCTTCACTGGTCCATCAAAAAAAGATTGGATCAGATGGCCTGGGGCCTGGGGTGTTGCCCAATAATCTGCTTCACTCCTATTTCAGCTTCCCTTGCCACACCCTACAGTGCCCTTTCATTTCATGAATAATGGCCTTTGTTAGATCAGGTGGTCAATTCTTGTGTGACATATGTCCGTTCACTACTTTCATTGATGTTCACTTGTGTACAAATCTTCTTCATTGACTGATTTTTCTTTTTTCTTGAATGGTCGTATTAGGCAGGTTGAACCTGTCTAAAGGAAAAATTTGACTTTGAGAGGAAGTTTGAATTTTTTTCCTTTTAAAAGTATTTCATATTCCATCTTTAGTTTGATATTCCCCATTTAGATATGAAAATAAATATGTCTCCCTTTACTGTTTATATAGGATGTGGATCAAGATACTGGGGAAGACTTGAACCCAAGTCGTGTCAGAGTTGGTGGTGAAATTAAAGATGGAGAGGATGACGTGGCTCGTAACCCTGATAGACCAAGTACTTTACCTTTAGTGGATGCACCAGAATTGGAGGATACGGCCACAGAAGCCAAGACTTTTAAAAGGTTGTCTTCTCCTCAGCGTTGGGAACTGAAGCAGATGATAGCAGCCAACTGTATAGATATCACAGCATTGCCAGATTTTGATGAGGAGACGGGCTTATTGCCCAAAGAGGATGACTCAGGTGTGTTTCCTGGTGGTAGATGTTGTTTTTGTCATAATCTTATGGATGGCTGTAAATGTCAGTCCATCTTACTTTGACTGAAAGAACTTTTATGGGGGCAAAAAAAAGAGTTGAAATAGTTTCCAGTCCAACACAGATTAGTACATCTAGTATTTCTGTAACATATTGATGTTATTTATTGATATATAAAATAAACAAAAAAAGTCTCAAAAGCAAAAAGGCTCACAATGATATATCAGTGATTTGTGTGAACATTTGGGACAAAAAGCGGCTAATATTTTGATAGCCTGCCTAGTCCTCCTAGCATAGGGGTTCACGAAACTACTGGCCGCGTGACAGCAAAAAATGTGGCCCGCTACAACTCACATCAGTTTGTGTTCACTAGTGTTTATTATAATATTTTATGTACATACACAATTCTTCATGCCCATAAATTTGTACCTCCAAATCTTTGGAAAATACAAATTTGACAGTGGAGGAAAAAGTTTGAAGACCCTATTCTAGCACAAAATAGGAGCCGAAGTCAGTTTTGTTTGTATATTTCAACTTTAAATCACTATCTTCATCATTATTATATATCAACATTTATTACAGTGTACAAGAACACGCATAGATACAAAGATATATATGCACAATATGGGACAACATGTGTGAAAAAATAGGAAGGAGGAAAATGTGGACTTAATGAACAAGCCTAGGGCTTATGGGTAGGGACGGGTAAAATGGGGAATAAACTTGGTTAGGAGAAAAGGAATAAAGAACGGTTTGAGATTTTCTGTCACTTATGTTTCTTGTCACCCACTTTAATCCTTACCTGCATCTTCAATCACGGGCATATGATCACATTGCACTAATCTAAAGAGACTTCACCAGTCAGGCTAAGACACTTGGAACACCAAATACAATGTGCTTGCAATTCTTTCGATCTCATGAGGGGTGAAAGAGAAGGAAGAGGCAGTCACTAAGAACAGCTAAAAGGTGATTGGTCTAAATTACATTGGCCTGCAATGTTAAACACCCAGATGGCCAAGAATGACACATTTGCAATTCTTTCAGTCTCATTAAGGAGAGAAGAAAGCAGGGGAGATGCTGTCACTATGGACAGGCAAATGGCTAATGCAAAGAATGTTGGCCTACCTGTAACATGTACTGGACACATTAGGCCCTTGTTTTATTCCATGCATTGTAAAGGATAATGCAAGGTCCCATTCATTCAATTTCATGAGTGCATTTTGATAAATTAACAACAATTAATTGTTGAGTAGGAAGAGATTTTCGCTCGGTGAAATGGACACAAGCGAAATTCCTGATATTGAACTGGTCACTAAGAGGTCTGTTTTTTTTTATGAAAATTTGAAGGTAAAATGGCCAATTAGCTGGCAGACACATAGCCGATCAGTGATGTATTATTTTATAAGATTAAAGTCTTTTATACAAGTGTTTATGAAAATAGAAGATTGCATTTTGCCCATCGCTTACACCGGAAACCTCTTGTGAGTTTAGTCTTTCTTTTATTTTGTAAAAGCTGTGGGGATGCTTTGAAATTGTACTAGAATTGGATGAACTTTTGAGTTGTGTGATTACACTAATCTCTGTGACTGATGGATTTAAAATTCTGAAAATTGAGTATATTGCTCATCTTTGACAGAAAAGCGGCCATTTTAAGAGATGAATAGGCATGTGTTCTTTGAATATATGTCTAATAATATTTGTATATGTTTTGTTCTTAATTCACATAGATAGGCAGCCATAAGTCATAATCAAAATGTAAATGATGTGTATATTGACGTTTTTGATAAATAGCTGTATTGGTAGTCAGTGTAAAGTTAAAAAAAAAAGGCGGTCCTTTTGAGCCATTGGTACAGAGCTTATTCCGGTTTCTATAGCATTAAGCACACAGTGACAGATTTTATCCATCATTCTCTGAATTGGATACTAGTCTATTTTTCTTGCCAATTTTTCCAGCCGAAATTGTATCCATATTAACCTGGGTCAAGTAAGTAACAGGGATAAATTTCCTTGATTAAAGAAAAAACGCATGTCCGTAGCGAGATTTGAACTCGATATCTCTCAGACTGCAGGTCTACATTCTATCACTGAGCTACTGCACCCTAAAAAGTTAGATCTCTGCTTTATCATTTTTGTTTTAATTCCAGCATTCTCCAGCCTTGTAGGAGTGAACACGTGAATAGGTTGTGTAGAGGATGTGGTGGTATATGTATTATGGCTCATGTTTTTATACATTTCTTTTGGTGGATCAAAGCAATGTTCAGGAATTTTTGGCTCATTCTCTTTCTTTTGTTTTCAGATGAAGAGATCGAGGTTGAAATGGTGGAGGAAGAGCTACCTTTCTTGAGAGGACATGGAAGACAGAATTTAGAACTAAGCCCTGTAAAAATTGTCAAGGTTGTATGAGTTCATTTTTTGTTACTTTATCTTTTTTAGTTGTAGCTCGCAGCATTTATATCTGAATATGTTAAGATAAAAGTAAAATGATAAAAATGTCATTGCCATACATCCGGGTTCCCACTCAGTCTGGAATTCAGGAATTAGGCTTGAATTTTGAAATTTGTTCAAGATCGGGAAAAACTAGGCTTGACAAAAAAAATCAGGCTTGAATTTTTTACGTAGGCTTAAAATTTTCTGACACCTGTAGATACCCAGTCATCATCATATCAATAGTGTCGTGCTCTAACTGTGCAACTGGTTTTTGAAATATTTTTCTGGAGACAACAAAACCATTTTCTCTCGAGCTGTAAGCGAGCTATCATAAACTTTTAAATACACAAACTTACAAAGGTGAATTGTTATGTCCTGATGATTAATTTAATTTAAACCAAAATTACTGTTCAATTATGTAATTACACTCATGAAGGAAGGTGTCTGTCTCTCAATCTGTCTGTCTGTCTGTCTGTCTCTGTCTGTCTGTCTGTCTGTCTCTCTTTCACACACACAAACAAACATATACACAGTTGTGCGTACTCATTAAGCACGCTTCCACCCATACTACACGTGTAAAATATACTGACTCCTGACTTTTTAGCCTTGGCATGTGGCAAAATTTTCAGAAAATTTTGTCTTGTGTCACTTACAGGTCTGATGTAAGTATGTGTGTATGGGTGAGTGAATGTGGGTGTTTGAGATTATGTGTGTATGGGTGAGAGCGTTTGGGTGTTCGATATTATGGGTGTATGGATGAATGAATGAGGGTATTAGAGATTATGTCCTATGTATGTATGGGTTAGTGAATGAGGGTGTTAGAGATTGTGTGTGTATGGGTGAGTAAATGGGGATGGCAGATATGTATTTTGTATGGAGTGAATGTGTGTTAGAGATGATGTGTGTTTTGGTGAGGGAATGAGGCCTTTACAGATTTTAAGTGTATGGATGAGTGAATGTGGGTAGTAGAGATTATGTTTTTATGGATGAGTGAATGTGGGTAGTAAAGATTATGTTTTTATGGATGAGTGAATGTGGGTGTGTAAGATTATGTGTGTACGGATGAGTATATGAGGATGTTAAAGATTTTGTGTGTATGGGTGAGTGAATGTGGATTTGGGAAATTGTGTGTACGGGTGAGTGAAAGTGGGTGTTACAGATTATGTGTATATGAGTTAGTGAATGTCCGTGTTAGAGATTATGGGTGAGTGAATGTGGGTGTTAGAGATTGTGTGTATGGGTGAGTAAATGTGGGTGATAGAGATTGTGTGGTATGGGTTAGTGAATGTGGGTGTTAGAGATGATTGTGTGTGTATGGGTGAGTGAATGTGGGTGTTAGAGATGATTCTGTGTGGATGAGTAAATGTGTTCAAGATTATGTGTGTATGGGTGAGTGAATGTGGGTGTCTATGCTAGCTGGGAGGTGTAGATTAGTTCTGATTAGAGTTGCAGTATTGGTCAGTTGATATTAATAAACAGCAGATCATCTGAGTGAACAATTTATGTAAAAAAGTGAGAAGGATCTGGGATGTGACAAATCAGTACTTGTAAGAGTGGCTTTCATACCGTATGAGATTTTTTAATATGATCCACAGGCACCTTGTGATTCTAGTCTTTTACAAAGGTTTTCTTTCACATGATAACTTAACCTTAAAATGATATACACTGCGAATTAAAAGACAAATTTGTAGGCTTGAAATTTTTTGATCTGGCTTGAATTTTTGTACTGGTTTTGAGTGGAAACTCTAGTATATGCTCGCAATAAAACACATGGCAGGATAGTGCACACATCTCAGCTTCAGGCATCCAATTCTAGTAACTCAGTCTAAGAGAAGTAGTTAATATGCGCCCAATATTATGAGAAATCAGAAGAAAAATGGACCTTTAAGTAACGATGGTTTCTTCTCCAGTCAGCCTGCATTCAGCCACTCTTTGCCATTCTGATAGGTCTTTATTATGGCAGGCTAAGGTTACTTTTGTTTTCATCATATATTGGAATATTTTGGTTTTTATTCGTATTAAAAATGTACTCAAAATATCGCCTAACGCACATTTAGACTCAAGATACAATGAAACACATTGTTTTGATTTATTAAAAAATATGAAAATGGGTCATAATAAAACAACACAGATCATAATCACAGCAAACTTTCATTATGAATTAATGTGTCACGCACTGACACCCAGAAAATTGTCAGTGGCCATTAAGGTGCGTCTCATCTTTTCATGATGCATAGGGGACAGTACGATAATATGTTAATGTTTTCACTTACCACAGATGTATTTGTTTCCTGAACCTCAATCGGCCTAGTCATGTGGTTAAAATTTGTTTTGACTGATATACCTGTACTTGGAGGGGGTTGATTTGAAGTAAAAAAGTGTGTGCTGCACTACACCCCTGTATATACTGTAAGAAATGTGGAAGTCTTGAATCAGGTACATCAGGCTTTAGTGATTGTGTCTAATTATGAGTCACACAAAAGGAACATTTTTAAAGTTTTTATTTCATTCTTAATTTAGAATCCAGATGGATCTTTGGCTCAGTCGGCCATGATGGGCAATGCTCTTCAGAAGGAAAGGAGGGAGTTAAAGCAAGCCCAGCGAGAAGCAGAGGTGAATTCAGTTCCTACAGCTTTAAACAATGACTGGATAGATCCAATGCCGGAGGGTGAGTTTCAATGAATATTTTTTGTGTGTGCATATAAGAGGCTCATACGCTGGTCTGAAAATTCCTGTTTCAAGTGTTACATTCTCTGTGTAAATTATTTTATATACAAAATTATTTAAATTTTTGATGTTTTACTACTTTATATGGAAAATTTAATTCTGAAGAGATTTTTGTTGTTGTACAGGGTAATTAATAGAATTGGCATATCATTTTGCTTCTGAGATGTTCTGAATGTGTATGTTGGAGACTTTTCCAATTTATGAGCAACATCAGTATTTTTAATGTTAATGAGTTGATTAAATAAGATTAATTTGTAAATAGAAGTCATTTTAAAATAGCAAATAAGCAGATGAAATTAATGTTTTGTAGCCTGTGAAATGAGTCTTCGACACATAGCTGTTTAGGATTTCTAGGTGCTTTATAATGTCCATTTTCTTCTTCTTTTGGCTTTATATTTGATCAGTATCAATATTGATTTCCTGATTAGAAGTTCCCATAGCAGGTTACCTATTTACAATCTTTGCATAATATTTTTGTTAAGTATGTTACACCTGACACATGCATGACATCACAGCCTTAGGAGCAGATAGTTGTTAAAGAAGAGATGGAAGGAAGGAATTGTAGGAATTGATTTGCCCAGGGCAATGGCATTTCACCCTACTCTTTTTCTGATTTCCAACTGCCAAGGTTTCTTTTACATGCCACAAAACTAGTGCATAAGATCCCCAAATTTATAGTCTGTATATGAGAATGGGACTAGGTACTCAAATCATACCTATCACAGGATAAAGACACAAAAACATCAAATAGTTTTTTTGCTGGCAGGATCAGGGCTTGAATTCATGCCTTTAACTTGAAGGTAAAATCTAAAAATGTTGTGGCGCTGCAAAAGTCATCTGGAAATGTAAACTACTGGGTGTTTCTTTTGGAATACAACCCATGGGACCAGCTTAATCCTTTCACTTGGCTATGGGGTGCAGAATGTGGATCGCTTTCTCTGTTGAACGTCTGAGTATTGAGAAATGAGAAAGGTCACAGTGAAGTCTGGTAAGATGGAGATCCGATTTAGATCCAGATCACATTCAGTCTAGATCCAGAGCTGCATACGTTGAAAAAAACTACATAATAAATATTCATAGATCTGTCCAATCAAGATCGCTGTATCAACTGATTTTGTTAGATCATACAGGTCTAGTCACAAGTATATAATCTGTGGTCTAGCAGAAGGTAGAAATTTTGATAGGCTAGCCTTGGCTGTATCAGGCGGCACATAGTTCGCTAGGAATATGTCCAAAAGATGTTCCAAGAGGGAATGCTTCTATCTTTACGATGCCGTCTTTCCATCTTTTTTGTGGTCTTCATCTTGCTCTTTTACCTGTCTCTGGTTTCCATTCAGTACATTTTTTACTCCATCTGTTATCTTCACTTCTTGCCAGGTGTCCTGCCCATTTCCATTTTTGTTTTAAGAAGTATGTTTCGATATCTATAATCTTTGTCTTGCATCTGATTTTTTTGCATGATATTCTATCACTGATTTTTATGTTCATCATTTTTCTTTCCATAGTCCTCTGCATTGTTTTTAGTTAGCTGAGGATGTTTTTTGTAATAGACCATGTCTGGCATCCATATGTTAGTGTTGGGAGCATGCATTGATCAAATATTCTTCTATTTAGAATTGTTGGCATTTGCTTGCCTTGTAAAATATCTTTATATTTCCCGAAACATCTCCATCCTGACTAAATCCTTGTCATTGCTTCTTGGTTTGTTGTGTCTTTAGATAAGTTGTTTGTCGTAAATACTTGTATTGTTGAACATTCTCAATTACATCGTTCTCTATCCTTATGTCTTCCTTGTTTTCATAGTTGGTCATATATTTTGTCTTTTCTCTGTGTATTTTTAGGCATACTTTTTTGCTTTCCTCATTTAAGACATTTAGTTGTTTTTCCATTTGCTTTGTGTTTTCTGTGAATAATACGACATCATCAGCAAATCTTAGGTTTGTCCGTTCTTTTTCTTGTATGCCTTTGCCATTCTTTAATTTGGCCTTCTTGAAAATTTCCTCTACAGCTGCATTGAATAGGTTGGGGGATATAGGGTCTCCTCGTCTCACACCTCTTTTTATTTGTATCATATCAGTCTGACAATTGTCCATCCATGTGTAATCTTGCTGATGCTTTAGTGTATATATCTTTTAGAATTTCAACGTAGTTTTCATTTATTTTCATATTTCTGTAAACCCAGATCACAAAAATGTTTTTCCTACAGAAGATTTTGAAGTCATGAAATGAAAAGGACAAAACGACATCAATACAAACAACAGCAAAAGCAACTATAATCACTAATAACACCACCAACAAAAATAATAAAACAACAAATGAACAACAACAACAGACGACAACGACAACAGCAATAATAAACGCAACAACAGACCAAATCCCAAATGGATGGCTCTGAGAAAGTGGCCTTCAACTCAAGAAGGACAAGGGATATAATCAAACAGTAAAGGACAAAGGCACAGACCGGTAGTGACTTTAATGCACAAATAACAGAGTTCCAGCTGGGACTTTCGAATTATGGAAATGGCCGAGTCGGGGTTACAAAAAGGAGAGAAGAAATCGATGGCTTCCATAAAAGAATATTAATGAAAGAAACCATTTATTTGAGCTGACCAAATGAAGGAAAGGACCAGGGAATGGAAGGACTATGAGCTGATACAAGCCGAGTAGCAATCAAATTGGAGGACAAATACACAACGTTGTGTCAAAATATAATTAAACAAAGAAATACATTGCAAACCTGTGTATTGAAGAATGGAAATCATGCAACTACTTCAATAAGATAATGCATGCCAATGTATTACGTTCGTCTTTAAAAGACAATATTAACCCCTTCGAGTCCAATATGACCAGAAGTGCTCTTTATATTTTCTTAGTATGATAAAAATACCAAGGTGAGATAGACATACCGACACTTTGAGGAGTCCCCATGATGCACATGACGACCAGCGATTTTCTATTTTCGATGCTGACTTATACTAGCTAGATAGCAAAAACCGACTGTATAATATTAAAAATTATTTGAATTTGCCGAAACGTTTTCCATACGATGCACCTCTTTAGTGTAGGAGAAAAAGACTGCGACCGATAACCTCCACAATAAAAGTAAAATGACCTCAAGACACGAAGGGGTTATGCGGCACTTTTATTCTATTACAACTTTAAGAACAATCTAAAGGCGCAAACATTGCAGATTTGTATCACTCTGAGGCCCAGGACGTTTGCAAATTAGCCATGCGGCATGTGTCCAAGTTAGTCACACATGGAGATGATTTAAACGTGCATTAAGAAGTCGTATTATACGTGTGTAAATAATATGAAATACATAATTATTTACATTTATCATCATTCTACACAGTTCAGTTAGCAGTGACATGTTTTGTTATTACTTTTGCAACAGTATTCTATAGCTTTCTGTCCGAAAAAGTTTATGATATCAATTTTCTCCTATGTTTGGTAGAATTCAGACAACCAGGAATTTCTAGCAGGGAAGGAAAAACTGTCTTACTGATTAATCATTTAATTGAGGCCAACTTTTTGTGAAGCTTTTTATAGATACCGGACAGAATCGAGGAGCATAATTATTCATCTTAAGTGTATCTGTGTATGTTTAAGAGGGAGAGAGAGGGGAGGGAGGGGAGGGAGTGAGGGGGAGACAGACACACATTCAGACAAACAGGCAGTCAGACGTACAAACAGGCAGAAAGGCCTACAGACAGACAGACAGACACAGAGAGAGAGGTAGGGAGAGAGAGAGAGAGAGAGAGAGAGAGAGAGAGAGAGAGAGAGAGAGAGAGAGAGAGAGAGAGAGAGAG
>JAOYNN010179793.1:0-10952 GCA_025770095.1 Goniobranchus kuniei
CAACATACACAGTTTCCTCCTCCGTAAGATCCATTACAAAATAAATGACTTAAACAATGCCTTACTAACTGGACAATGTATTATTTCTTATTAAAATCAGATGACATATACAAAAAGAATTTATGTGATTGAAAGCCCAATTAGATTTTTAAAAATGTCTTTCAATCATTTAATGCCTTTTAGTTAGGTCAATTAAAGACACAGTCTAAATCAAATCATCTTATACACATTTAAAAACTAGACTCTAATTCGATTCATTCAGTGTTAAGGAAGTTACAGTGTTGAAAATGTGTCTGCAAATTGCTTTTCTGCATAGAGCTTGAATGGCAATATACTGTTGCCTTTTCCGATGTATTCATGCTCTAGAAATTATCTGTGGAGCAGCAAATCTGAAATTCTGAAAATGTGGAAAGCTTTTAAAAAAATCCTATCATTGTCTATAAAAGCTTGGTGACTTTTCATGCAAATTTGCTTGCAACATGTAGATTTCTTTTTCATCTGCATGTAGAAGAAATGCAACTGATAAGTACAATAAAAAAAAAATCGACAGAGGGAATATATATATTTGCAGCATGCTAAATACGTGCACAGACAGGATGAAAAATATTAAGACATTCCAATGTTGGTAAATCCACACATGGCACAGTTAATGAAACTAAAGGGATAATAAAACAAATTGAGCAAAAAAGAGAAACAAAAAAAAAAAAAAGCAACAAAAATCTTCCAAGTTATAAACTGATTAGTAGCTGAATAAAGAGAACAGAAGGTAAAGAGCAAAGGAGAGGTTGTTTACATGTTATAGCAAATCAATAAACAATGTGAGTTAGCAAGTGACAGTTTCACATAAACGGGTGCACAGCCGCCCCCCCCCCCCCAACACACACACACACACACACACCCAGCAAAATAACACTCCAGGCTTCACTGTTTGATGCCAAAAAATTTGTAAAAATTGTTAGAAAAAAGAAATAATAAAGTGTGCAACATCCAGCTTAGACGTACATAGGTAGAAAAATTAACTGCAGTCAGTGGAGAAGGAAGAAGGACTACATTTATCTTACGCTGAAAGATTTGAAAGAATCTACCATACTTTGCGGGTCATAAGCCGCACTCCCTGAATTTTAAAAATGTTTGACTTTTTCTGATTATAGTCTGCTCTAGGGTAGAAGCCCCACTTAAAAGAGAAAAATATATAGAACAACAATCAGAAAGAATCAGGGTATAAGCCAAACATCATTTGAGGTACATTTTAACGTCAGCATGATGCCTTGGTTGAATCTATTAAGTACAGTATGACTGAAGTATGAAAATAGGTGGATTAAAACTAGATCTAAATCGAGACCTACAGCATCCTGTGTGTAAAGCTTTTGCAAACATGGCTTGTTGTGATTCTGAACGCCAGTAAATGTAGTAAAGTGAACTAAAGTTAGTCCCGTACCCAAGAATGAGTGTAGGGGAATTAGGGGTAGAGCCCTAATTATACTAGGCATACGGTATAATGTGGTAGTTTTGCCATTGATTTCCACGCCAATTTTACTTTCGCCAAGAGTAGAAAGATCTAGCTACCCATTTATACTGCTGAGTGAACAGGGAGCCCTGAAAAAAAATCCACTGCCCGACCAGGTTCGAACTCGGGCCACCTCGCATAGCACTCAGCTGCTCTACCAACTGAGCTACCGGGCCACCAGTAATGTGGTATTCTTTTACATAGAGTATAGAAATTATGTCTTGCTGAGAAGAAAAATAACACTTCGGACTGAGCAGCATCTCCTTCCAAAACATACACAATACTTCTAGTACAGGCTGCGCCAGAGCATAAGCCCTGGGGTCAAGATGTGAAGAAAAATGATGCGGTTATATTTCGAAAATCATGGTATGCTATTAAGCATGTTTGAAACAATAATAAGGAGATTTATAAAGTGCCTTTTGCCGAGGCTTACAATAAAAGGACATATATGTGCTTATCACAAAGATGCGGAAACAAAGACAAAGTATAGAGAGGACATTCAAATGAGCAGAATACAACCAAAGTACGGTACGTATTGCACATCCCTTCAACAGGTAAAAGGCCAACATCATAACACGTCAAAATGAAATAAAAACAACTTTTTTCAATGCCAACTGAGATATAAGCAAACAAAACCTCAGAAAGGAGACGTGATACTGTGGTTATGGATTACATTTGTACAGCAAAGCTACATTAAAAAAAAGAAAAAAACAATAAAAGATCAAGATTAAAAACACAGAAGACCATTCATCATTAATTAAGCAAATGTGACAACCATCATCCTCCCGTGGCCGTTTTCAGTTAGTAGTTTTTTAAATTTTGATTATAGAAGACTGTTATTAAATGGGTTGAACCTAAGTAAATAGAAGAAAACATTTATGTAAAACAAAATGACACACTAAAAATGCTTCAGGCAGCCATTTTTCCAGTGTGACTGAAACAAATCCACCAACCCCCAAAAGACAAAGATGAGGTTTAAAGTCCATGTCCCCAAAATAATACAGACTTTACAACACCCAACCCAAACCCCACCTCCAAAAAACAAACAAACCCAAAACAAACAAAAAAACAAAAACAACTCAACAGGACTGGAATATTATTCAGTCTTATTATAAGACAATAATAATGTAACCTTAAAATGTACCCTTAAAAAAACAAACATGAATCATCATCAAAGTAATAATGGTTAACATCATGAGCTTGGAAAGAAAGGGAAATAATTTTTCTTAAAAAGTGTATTGGGGCATTCAAGAGCAGACAGGAAATGCACTAAAATTTTCAAAAAATGAAATTATGCTATTACTCTTTATGATTCTAATTAATCTTATGGTATATGTATAACATACTTTGTATCATGCAATCCAATACAGTATTCTTCTACAGTCTATGACATACTATTATGTGATCACTCTCCTGATTCAAAATTGATTATTGCTTGCACTGCCTTTATAATTTGTGTAAACTTAACTGTGAGACACACGATTCTTCCTTATCAAATACAATTAGTACTTGCACTGCCTTTACAATTTGTGTAAACTTAACTGTGAGACACAGGATTCTTCCTTATCAAATACAATTAGTACTTGCACTGCCTTTTCATATTTTGTGTAACCGTGAAAAAAATACAATTCTTCCTGAAGAAATTGAAATACCGTACAATTAGTATTTGCATTTCCTTCACAATTTGAGTAAACTTAATTGTGAAAAACACAATTCTTCCTGATGAAATATAATTAGTACATGCACTGCCTTCACAATTTGTGTAAACTTAACTGTGAAAAATACAATTCTATCAGATAAAATATAATTACGATTTACATCACTTTTACAATTTGCGTTAAAACTTGATTGTGAAAAATACAATTCAAGTGCTTGCACTAACTTTAATACAATTTAGTAAATTTGACAGAAAAATTGAAAACCTACTCAAATTTGATGTAAAAATACTAAAAATTGAAAAGATTTTGATACCTTTAATAGAAAACCCACAAAAAGTTCAAAGACTGGTTTACATGATTGTACTGTATATATAAAAATGAAAAGGCTAATTATCACAGATAAAACTATTTTAAAAAACCCAATGCTACCCTTGAGAGCAAAAAGGCAAAATACTGGGAGAAATACCATTAAAGTCAGTAAGTAGATGGCATTGGCCCCAACAAAATTCACACCTGGGGGCAAATGATGTGCGACAGACAACAAAATAAATGGCTTACAATTACACTACCAAATTAAAGTGCTGACACAGATTTGAAAACACTATGCACGTTCACAAAACAAAAGAAACACACATAAAAAAAAAGCCTGCTACTACAAAATGATAGTTAGAATGAGTAATAAAAGAAAACCAAATATGGGAGAGTCAGATCTAAATGCTAGGATAGGAAGAACAGGCCTACCTCATTGATGTCTCCAAGCTTCAAAGGAAGATGCCAAATAAAAAGGGAAGGGAATTAATTATCACATGCAACACACCCATGTCCAGGCAGGAATTATAATACCTTTGAACTTGGCACTAGCAAAACGACAACAAAATCAAACAAACAATAAAAAGCAAAATTTCCCAGGAACCCTTAAAATGAAAATGTTGTAAATGCCTTATGGGATGCATATAGAGTCAGCTTTTCATAAGTCTGTGCATCTCCTATCGCACTGAAACTTTTTTTTTGCATTGTTTGCGGTTTGTTTTGTTTTTTGTGGGGGGTTTTTAAGAGCCCGCTCATTTCAATTTTTCATAGGGTTTATAAAGTATTGAAATATGTACCTCCATTAGATCTAAACCACTGAGACTATTGACTAAAGGAGAAGTGAGAGCATATGTCCATTTGCCAACCATATTTTCACTAACAACAAGCGGGATAAAGCTTGAAATTTGTCTCTTTGACAAAGAGAGCCTATATATCTTCTATATAAATAATTGTTTAAACTAGTCAATGTCATTAACTAAAGCTATGGCTGAGATATGCATTGAATCAGGGAATCTCATTAGTTGAACACACACACACAAAAACCCATGAAAGAAACAAAAACAAAAATAACACAACCACAGAAAAAACAACAAATAACAAAAAAAGGCCAGCTACCCTTCAACAATGTTAAAGTGTGATAATAACAATACTTCCAAATTTCTATGATACCATATTTAAAAAAAACAAAGAAAAGTGATTGTAATCTACCTTGCGTTCAAATATACAAATTTAAAATAAAGAGATGAAACTATTTCTAAAACCACTGCTAAGCATGTGTCTGCCGAACCTGCCTTTCAATCGATTAAAAAACCGAAGTCAAGCCGATGACAGGCAACTTCCAGTACTGTAAATCTTATTGTTTGAAACACTGTCATATCTTAGATTATAATCTACAACTAGCCATTTCATAACAATGTCTTATAAAAGTCTATTCAATTTCTTGATCAAATACAAAATCCTGACGAAAACTTTATTCAGCAGCAAAAAGATGCTGACTTTCACAAGTTTCAACATTTGAAAACATTGAGCGTCATAAGTAAAAGTAAAGCAATCGTGCTGATCGTACATCAAATTTACTTCCAAGACAAAATAAAACCTGTCTAGTCAATTTGCTGACAAGTTTGGCCCATACCTTGACTCCGTCCTTGGAACCAAGATATGGGCCGTCCATCGCAATGCAGGTCTACTGAGCGATTGTGAAACTTCAATTAAGAATCTTTACTTGATGACACACATTTGACCATCATCATATTATTTTAATGGATGTGGCTGCAATTTGTCCCCACCCTCCCCAAACAGCCATTGTAGTGGTAGTTAGGCACAGCCCACTAAACTATCTCATATTCTAAATGCATTCTTAGATTCCATACCTGTTGGCTCATGGCCAACACAATGTGAAAACAACAACCAATGAAAATGCATCTTGTAAAGATAGCAAGCACCATGCTCCTATAAGTTCTATGAGGTTAAAAAGGTGCGACTCATAATTTGCACAAACTTGTGTTGAAGGAGAAGAGAACCAAGAGATACTATAGATGAATGCGTCAATTCTTTTATCCAATGAGAATTAGGGTGAACTTTCAATGAAGTTATAAGATTTCCACTTATACTGAAGTGGAGTCAAGCGCAAAGGGCTGTAATCCATTTAAAACAAAAAAATACTGAATTGGTAGGGGAGGTGGTGGGTCGTGGATGGTGGGCGAGGTTGAAAGTCAAAGGTGGAAAAGAAAGAGGACGGTGGAGAAAGCACGGGGTTTGTTTTATACTTACAAGGGCTCCTGAATGGTTTATTGAGAGGGTTGGGGAGGATTTGTTTTCTCTTGTAATGAAAGCAATAAGAAACAGATAATTAAAAACACAAGCACTGAAAAAAAGAGAGGTGAAAAAAAACAACAAACAAAACAAAAATTCTTACTTTTGATGATCGTATGACTTGGTTCCATCATTGACTACAGCCATGATGTATGGATTGTTTTGCTGTTCAACAGATAAAGGAAGAATACATTTAAGTTGATGTACAGATTCATGAGTGTGAAACTATTTTTTTTAACAATTAATATTGTACTCATTTAAGATCCACACGACGTACGTCATGTGCCTGACAAAAGACTAAGGAAATATGATTTTTGAGAAAAACCAGTACGGCACTCAACTACCGGTGACTACAATAAAAGTGAAACTTTATGTTCCTGAGTGGGTGAGCAATGCTTGTATTTCTGAAATATTTCAATTCTTCTTTTTTTTCGCAATTGGATTGTTAGGCTGTATTTCAGTATTCTAACATCTTTTGATTCTTTTTACAATTGATATAAATTCCCAACTGTAGAACATTGTGTACTTTGCAATTCAAGTCAATTTCATTTGTCAAAAGTCATAGAAGTTATATTGATACAAAAGCTGCAGCTCCTTAGACTTTTGGTTAATGTCAGAAGTAAAGATCAGGCATCCTTCATTGAGGATCTCTTCTTTTTTGCTTTCTAAGCAGTTAGAAAAACTACACTGTGACACATTACACAAACAGTGTATATCCATTGTGCCAAATCTGCATTTTTGCAGCACTTTCTCTTCCAGTTTTGGCACCTTTCTTAGGATTGCAGCTTGTTTTAAGCAAAAATTTCTGCAGAATCAGATTTCTGAGAATATCCAGAAAGCAGTATGTGAGCATACATTTTTAATTCGTGTTCTAAGCTGGTAAATATGAATAACACATTGCCTTTAAAACTGATGACACAAGTCAGCTTACAGTTTCATTGCAGCACACAACATGTACGTTCCAGTAATTGAAACAAACGTTTCTCTTGAAATGGTTAAAATGCAAAAATTAAAGAGAATTAAAGAGAAAGAAAGAAAAAGGCAAAGCAAATGTACTGAAATGGTATGAAAGCTGTGCACATTACCTGATTATCATTGTCGAAAGAATCCAGAAAAATGCCAAGACCATTCCAATTATCTGCTGAACCAAACACAGAATTCTCCATTATATTTTCTCGTTGGCCTTTGACATCTGTGAACCAGATCGCCTGTAAGAATAACGGTACAAGTTTACATATGCGCAAAATATTCACATAAAGCACTCTGAACAACATTAAAGTGTATTTCAGTGGAAACCTCAGAAGCCGAAGTTTGACTATTCAATTTCTCATAAATTGAAGTATTCGTGATATCAGGTTTTTTTCGCTTCTTTGGTTTTGCTAAGTTTGAACTGAACTTTTTATTCGAAGTCATAAAATGTCGATTCTCATAATTCAAAGCTGATATCACCACAAACAGTAATTTTAAAAAAATGTTTTTCCTCTCGCCACCCCTGAAACGAAGCTAACCACTGGCTCAACAAAGACGGTATGCCCAAGGAGTGTCAATAATGATGCAAGATAGGGGAGGGGTGAAACTACGGTGAGAGAGGGGAAAGTGGTAGTGCCCGATGTAGGCCTAGAGCCGACCGCAGCGCCTGCCATGCAATGATGTGACAGTGATTGAGGAACCTTTCAGTATCATAATGAGTGTAGATCTAGACCTGGCCTAACTTTTGTGCGAAGTCAGCTACAAGCGCAGGAAAGGGAAGATGAATGGAGCAAGGGGTGGGACAAGATGTACTGGATGTGAAGGGAGAGAGAGACAGAAATTAGAACTGTGTTCTGCCTGGGGCTCTTTGTTTCAATAAATCTAAAGTTAGGTAAGCTTTCTCATATCCTAGTCTTTACTGGGACTGGGAGTGGAGGGGAGGGGAGGGGTTCTTGCTACAATGCTAGTGCTAGCCAAGCGTGCAACCATGCTTTATTACTCCAGCAAGCAGTACTCTTTAAACCTCTAATTAAGCCCCTTGTTTTAATTCAAAGTTTTGGTCCATTCCCTGGCAAATCGAGGTATGAGGTTTCCACTGTAGTCAAACTTCAATAGAATCTGAAGAGCTACTAGGAAGCAAACAAAGCCAGGGGCTGATTTCTTTCTGATGATTCCCAGACCCTTACATGGGAACTCCAAAGAAGAAAGAAAATGATGCCCTTCCTGTAAATTACAGCTTCAGAGACAGCAGTGGGGATTGAAACCTCAAGCTCAGGTCCTTTAGCTTTATCCAAATGAAGGATGAACCCCAACGTACCATACCATCAGCTCCAAGTCGACCTCGACCACTGATACGGAGACCAGCTTCAATCTCCCATCCTCTTGCATCAAGTTTTGATTTAGACCAGACAGAACCTGAAACATGAATACGGACACGATAAAAGTTAAAAGTGTCAGAACTGTTGAAAACTAAAATATATTATGCAAAAAATAATAGGCTTTAAGAATGCTGAAATGCCTTGTATATTAAACTGAGGTTGTATTTTTAATGTATCTTTAAAAGAATTATCATAACAATTGTCTAGAAACAGTATAACAAAAAAAAAAAACATTAAATTTTCTCTTCATGCACAGAAAAGCTTACATCAGTGTGACAATGAGTTTAAAAGTTTCATTAATATTCTCTGACATAATATTGGGTTCAACGGTCTAAATTCTAGTTATCTTGATGTTAGAAGCGAAGAGTTTTTATCCTTTCATCTTTTCAAAATCATGCATGATAATGAATAATGGAGAGATCTTTTGACTTTTTCAAACACGGTATCCTTATTCAATTGGGATTGCTTTGACACAGCAGATAAGCTGAAAACTCCCCACAAGTAAAAATAAAAAAGTTGAGTTTGTAATCAAGACAATTTACATTGTAATCGCCTGACAGTTTTATTTTATGATAAGAGAGAATGTATATATACATTCTACATTTCCATACGCTAACATATACACAGATAGCATGTCATGATCTATATTATGTAATTATAATAATGAACATATAACATAAAGTAAACATAGTAAAGTAAAACCTATTACATTAAAACAGGATGTTTACTCAGGTTCTTCAAGTAGCTTCACATACAAAATTTTTTTACATTTTTACAATCTACGCTCAATAGCAAGGTACAACTAGACAAGGCAGACTATCATAACACTTTTAATAAGAAAGGTACAAATATTATGGAAGGGCAAGAGAAGTACAAACCCTTTTTGCTCCTCAGGGATGGCGTGAGTCGAATTCCCTCATCACCAGCAAGGGCATCTGAAAGTGAACATTTAGAAAAATTTCTTTTTTAAAATTGTTTTATCCAAATGGGACATTGATACCCATGTGAGTCAAAATTTCACAGGATTTTTACCCACCCCTCATTCTGAATGAAACGATTGTTACCCTTGGAAATAGTCATTTAAATTTATGCCTTGGCCTTGATCGGTCCGAAGGAGTTATTCCTTCATCAATTACTACTACTACCACCATCCTTCCTTCTATCTATTCTTTCACAGCTCATCTTTGAGGCAGGCCTTAGCAACATTTAAAACCACAACATCCATTGGAAATGATAGCAAAAAGCATACTACAGAGCATGTGATATATGTAGAATATCACCTTCCCTCCCCCTCTCTCTCTCTTTCTTTCTCTCTCCCCTCCCCCTCTCTTTCTTTCTCTCTCCCCTCCACATCTCTCTCTTTCCCCTCCCAACTCTTTCTCTTTCTTTCTCTCTCTCTTCCCTCTCTCTCTCTTTCTTTCTCTCTCCTCGACCCCCTTTCTCTCTCTTTCTTTCTCTCAGGTATCTATGTTTGCCTATAATCTTGTAAGATGGCTGTCATTATTCACAACACCCTGCAGCGATTAGACAAGTTTGATTATTCGCAACATCCAGTTCCATATGACAAAACACCCTGTTGTGGAACAGTGTTGCGAAAAATTAGTTTTACTATGAAGTTATTCATAATTCTGCAACACACATCTATATGTAGTCTACGTTACATCACCTTAAGGCCTACATAGAAACAGTAAAATCTGGATGAACTGCATGCAGCATATAGTGAAGTGTATATGTGTACAATTCACACGACCTAGCAGTAGAAGCTATGATATGCGTGTGAGACTAGGGCAACACTGTGTTGTGCTGGTTAGCGGTAGGCTAGGGCTGGGCTTTTATTAGATCTATAGGTAATACCTCAGTGTTGCGGTCCATAGCTTTTGTTTACAGTGCGGCCATATTGGATACAGAAGGCCTTAGTGCTGGACCGATGTCGATACCAAGTTTTCGATACCTGAGTACTTTAAGGTATCATTTCATTAATAAATCCATTTTCATTTTATCTTTATTCAAATAAACATCAAAAATAATTTTATGTTGAATTATACGTATTACAGTGTTACCATATAATATGGCTGTCATAATGTGTACGGCAAACCAAAAGCAGAATGGAAGGAATGCATGCATTGTTCCTTGCATAAAATTCAAGCTCTGTACAAATACTCAGTATCGAAGTGATACTCAGACAGAATTGTTTGGAGAGTCTCATTACAAAGGCCAGGGGACTGCAACACTGCGGTATTACCGATCTATTGGCCCAAGGTGTTGCAAATAGACAAATTTTGTTACTTGCAACAGGGTGTTGCGAATAATCACTCCCTTGCAAGATAATAAATCCAACAAGGAAGGCTAGGCCTACAAAAGTTCCTTTTTTGCAACACCAAAATATGACAATGCAATCCTTATATTGTTAGGCAGGCACTATTCGTATCTAGGTAAGAAGTCTTGTTGCTATCCATTCCCAGGACTCAGGACACAATTGATGCTTGTACAGTTCCAAAATCTGCAAAAGTTTCATCAAGAGTTGAAATCCATTCTCACAGTAGATTTTGATTGTAATTTAGAGAACTAGATCTAGAATTAGAATCTAGTAAAAGCAAAATACTTGTTGGAGGAAACAATTTTACCAGCCTAAAAATTAAACACGTAGTACTCGAGTAGGATAAATATCGGCCTCAGTGACTTGCTTTAGAATCGGCCTCCATATTTTGGGTACGAATAGATCAGGATTGAGCTTAGAGGTTATTTGTACCTGGGTATGGATGGTCACTCCAATATTGTTATTATAATTATCGCAGTGGCTATAGTTACGGCGAGCCG
>JAOYNN010179904.1:0-16721 GCA_025770095.1 Goniobranchus kuniei
AGAGAGAGAGAGAGAGAGAGAGAGAGAGAGAGAGAGAGAGAGAGAGAGAGAGAGAGAGAGTATTTATATCATGTGTATGTTTATGAGGGAGTGAGGATGGGTGTAGGACTTAGATATATGTGTGTATGAGTGGGTGAAAGTGTTGGAGCTTATATGGATGCCAGTGAGTGAGTGTGTTGGAGATCGTGTGTGTAAGGGCAAGTGAAGGTATTAAAGATTGTATTATATGAGTGAAGGAGTTGGACAGAGTATACCTGAAAATGAGTGATTGAGTTAAAGTATTAATGATTGTGTGCGTGAGTGAGTTAGTGAGGGTTTTAGAGATTGTGTGTTTGAGTGAGTGAGAAAGAGTATTAGAGGGTGTGCATGAACGATTTAAATGAATGAAGGTGTAAGTGATGATGTGTGTATGGTGGAGTGAGTATGGGTGTTAGAAATTGAATGTGTATGGGTAAGTGAGATGTGTGTTAGAGATTGTGTGTGTATGAATGAGTGATTGGGGGTGTTAGAGATTGTATGTATAATTGAGTGAGTAAGGGCCTTAGATATTATGTGTATAGGTGAATGAGTAAGTGAGAGTGTTAGAGATTGTGTACAATTGAGGAATTAAGGGTGTAAGAGATTGTTTGTGTATGGGTGCATGAGTAAGGATTTTTCAGGAAAAAGGTTGATTAAGAAACTGATCCTTGTATAGGTAATGTTATATAATAGAAGTACATTGTACACTGTGTGTTATGGTGAATGTTTATGATTTTTTGACTCAGATTACTCTTTTTGAGGTAGTCAATTACTTCTTATGTATCCCAGAGGTTGGCAGCCCTGCTATTGTAGGTATTACATTGTTTGTCAGTACAATTTTCGTTATACTGCCAAAGTCGTGATACAGCGAAGATTGTTGATGTCCCAAAGTTGGTGGTTTTACTGTACATATCTTTTTAGTTCAGTCCAGTTCTGCCTGCTGTGTCAGTTGGCGTGTCAGACATTAACAAAGGATCCCTACATCTCTCTGTTCTTAGCCAATCTGTGTATTGAATGCCATGTGTATGATTCAACATCATCCGGCCCCTTCTACAGTTCTTTGGGAAATTTTCTTTGGCCTTCTTTTTCTCTTTCCATCAGATGTCCAGTGTAGGGCTATTTAAAAGAAGTTGTTCTGTTGTCATCTTAAAACATGTCCCAGCCACTTGAATCTTCTTCGGAAGATTTTGTCTCCTTATGCTTCAAATAATGGCGGACGAGAGTGATGACGCTCCTAGACCTCGCGGTGTATCAGTCTAACAGATCATGTGCATGTCTAGTAAGTCATGGTTCTAATGACATCTCTGAAGAAGTTCTTCATTTTCAAGTTATATTTGGCCAGAAAATTCTCCTCAGGCTTTTGGTGTGGACAGTAGAAAGGGTTTGAATGTTGAAATCAATTGTTTTTCAACATTCTGAGCCTCAAAAAATGTGGAGTTTACATAAATCTGATAAATTTTGACGTTGGTTGATTTTGCTGAGTCTGTTGCTGACATCTTTGCTCTCATCTTCAACATTCATGATAATGCTAAAAAGGTATAATAAAGTATAATTGTGAAGCTTTTTTCTATGGTGCCTTTCCTATTCAAAAAAGCTTTAGAGCCAAATATCAAAAACACAAATATGTCTACAAGCAAAACCAAGCAAGGCGTGTATTTCATGCACATAATGTGATCTGATGAAAAAAAAAGTTTAATGAAGAACATAAATCATTAGCATTATAAAGAAAGGTTTTAAATGGCTTTTTCGTGAGTTAAAATCATTCCTATCCTCTTTTGTTTTTGTTTTTTTGGCACATCTGAGCTTTGTCATCCATACAGTCGCACGATACGATAGGTCTTTCTTGTAAAGACTGTTCATTTCATACCTCTTGTTTTGACGTTTGGTAGTTCTTTTCATAACTCAGTCAGTGGCATCATTGAAAAAAAATGATGCTTTGTAGAGCCCTGTCTTACTCCTGTCTTCATGTGGAATTTGTTGTTGTGTTTCCTACTTTTTTTGCTGAAGTTGTTGTTAAACCTTTTGATGACAAGTACCAAATGCATTCTAAGTTTTCCAAATATTGTTTCTGTTAAAGCTGTCAAAATCCTTCTCTAAATCTAAATCTATTTATTTAGAGTTGTCTTTGTCTCGTCGTGCATTGTTTTGTTATGTTCAGATGCATTGTGAGTTGGGTGCTGAGATGACCTATGTAGCCGAAAAGAGGCCTAAATCACCAACCAAACAAACAAACAAGTAGCTTTGTGAGTATGAGATTTAATTAGATTCTGATGAGGACATGGGCAGATGAAATTTTTGTGGCTGTTTAGAATCATAATCATATACAACTTTTTAGATCTTAGACTGTCTTTATAAGGCACTTTTTGTTTTACTATGTAATAAGTTTTGGAATTTTTTCAGGTGACTGATGCCATGGACCCTTTTACCCATGGAGAAGTTTTTGTCAGAACCAACAATACAGCAAATAATATTGGTAAATATGTGGAAATTGTGTACGACAAAGAAAAATATACTTGATCATTGATTTTAGGATAAGTAAAAAGACATGTCATTGTATTAAAATTAATATTAAGAAAGAGGAAAATGTAGATTTCAAAAAGACTTTTGTGCAGTGTGGTTGGCAGCTGTATTCCTTATAACCACATTAATATTTTTAGAGATAGTGTAAAAATCAAGACAGTTTGGCAAATACAGTTAAAATCAAAATATAAAATTACTCCTAAACTAATGACCTAAAATGGAAAAAAAGAAAAAGTATCCCAGAAAAATTAAATTTTATCTTTATTGTCAAGGAGGAGATGATGTGTTACAGGGAATTTATTATCTTAGTGAAATGAAATATCTATTGTCTTTTAGGCACTGTTTATTTGTGGCCTCAGCTAACTACCATCATCCGATAGCTTGGTAAGAGAAGTATTAACAGCAGGTCAGCCTTTTATATTACAGTTGCGACAGCCACAACATAATGCTACGTGGATGTGTTTCAAATGTATTGGTCACCAAAGGGAACTCAATAAATTGTAGCACATGTAAGATAGATCTAGTGACTTTGTAATTCTCCTTTTGCTTATACAATTTTGGGTCACCATATCCGACCCTCCATCTCTTAGTCATGTTCAATGCATCATTCTCTTTTGCTTTCTTACTTATGCCTTTAAACCTTTGTGGGGCAAAGGTTACTGACAAGGGTCCTCCAAGCATCATGATCCAGGTGTCGATTCTCTCCTGCTGGTTCCATGTTTTCCCCATCGTTTTTATATCTTCCTGTATGTCATTCCACCAGGAGTTTGGGTGCCCTCTCTTTCTCTTTTCCTGAGGTTTCCAGGAAAGTCCATGTCTGGTGATGTTGTTTGCTTGTTTCCTTAAAGTGTTGCCTATCCACCTCCATCTTATTTTTATTTATTTTTTGTTTGTTTAAAAGGAGAAGATCCTTCTATCACTCTCACTACTATACCCATCATATCTTTTTTCATTCCAACCATATAAATTGTCGTTGGTCTCCCTTTTTTCTATCTTACTCAGTAATGTCATCTTTATGTACTCTTTATCTCTCTTGTGGATGTGACCTTATCATTGCAATCTGGACTTTCTCACTTTGTGTCCAAATCTTTCTACCTTTATTCTCCTTTATATTCTTCAGTCTGATTTTGTCTTACTCATTACATCCACTGAGAAAAGGAGTATCTTTAGTCCAGCCACATTCAGCTCCAATTTTTGCCATTTCAGTATTGCAAATTATGTCTCAAGGTCCTACCTCATCACTGATCATATAAATCCTTTGAGCATGAATAAGCTTACCTTAGTGTGGTTCCCTATCTTTCCAGAGGTTGGAAGCCCGAATTTCAATCTTCTCCTGTCCAAGCCAATTCACTGCATTCATTGATCTTCATCGATGTGTCTTCTTCGATATTCTGTTGCCAACTTTTCTTTCCCCACCCTCTGAGCTTTTTTCCATTATTTATCATACCCGTGAGGATCTTCTTCATGATTGTTTCATGCCTTCTAATATGACCACAGAATCTTAGTCTTCTTTGTTTGATAGTTTTTAAGAGTTCTTTCCTGGTCAAATTGACCCTAGAATAAATAAAAAAAAGCTGGAAAACCCAAATGTCCTTGTCCAGTAAGAGTTGAGCTCTTGCTTTAATTTATTAAATTGGTATGTTGCCAGATAGGTAGTGCACAGATCTATTAACCTTCTTATCAACAATTCAATTCTCAGGTCTCCTCTTTGAATTATGCATTTCATACTCCAGAGTGGTAAGTAAAGTCTTTCATTGTTGCCCCCATATTTGTCTTAACAAGTTTTATTATGGGTACTTTTTCATATCTGATATAAATGAACTTTGACAATAACTTCCTACAATTTGGTAAATGCTTATCTTAATCATAATCATTACATTATACATTTTTTTGTTGTTGGTGTGATTAAACAATGAATCTAGCCCCTTGTCTTTACCATTGTAAGCCAATTGACATAATTAATAGTTAACCTTTTACAGAATATATATTTTGTCACTTTATCTCTTATCATGGCAAAAGTTTCAATGATATTTATGTGATAGAACAAAGAAATTTTGCTTCTTTTTATTGTTAAGAATAAATAACGGAATTAATCATTAATCGTTTTTACGAATAATGAATTTTTATTTTTTCTTTTGTGTTGCATCTTCACATAAGCTTAAACAATGTTTGTCCAATAAAAAAGTTTTTTTTAACATTACTTGGCTCAGATCCTTTTAATAGCATTCTCATTTTGCAAAACCTATTTCCTGTGAAAGGTGGAAGGCCTGAAGGTATGCTTTGTACAATCACATAGGAAAATGACATATTTTCAAAAGCCTGAATTTGCATAGAGTATCTCCTTTTCTTTTTTCTCTTCTTTGTCTATTTCTTTTTTCCTTTTCTTTTGAGATAATTCCATTTCCTGTAAACTACAAGTAGGCATTATAACGTCTTATAATATATCTTTTGTGTTGTGTCTGTGAGGGCATAATGAAAAGAATAATTATAACAACAATGGACATTTTTAGAGCACCTATTCTTGATTAAAATACAATCTCTAGGTGCTTTACATTAAAAAAACCTGTCAAACATAAACATAAATTTAAGAAGGCATTATGTACACATATGTAGATATTTATTAATAATAAGTAAGAATATACATTGTGAACAACTCTCTCAAGACATAGTATTAAGTGTACTAGATAATAAAAAAATCTTTATTCCTTGATTTTGATATGAAGAATACGTTACTATGGTTATAAAGTTGAAAATCTAATCAAAAGTTTAGCTGTTAGACACCGACTTTTTCTTCATCCTCCTCCTATTCTTTTGTTTATCACAATTCGGGTTTGCAGCAACAGTTCATTGATTTACAGCAGGGTCTGCATTATGTGTTGACAGCAGTTTTAAGCCAATTGCCCTTCCTGACATAAACAAGCCTTTAGGTTTGGAAAGCTATGAATTGGGAGATCGAAGGAAGGGAGGGATGGTATGGGTTAATTTTCCCTGGCAATGACTTCTCTGCCTACTGTTTCCATGATCTCCAACTTCTGTCCAAGGCTAATGCCCATCTTTGAAAGAAAATACTAGACATTCAAATCCTTAGCAGAATAAGAGCATGGTGCCCATCACCTTCCCCTCCCCCCCAAAAAAAAAAGAGATTTTTTTACAAGTCATAGCAACCCATGTTCAAGGGCCTAAGATTATGAGACCAAAGTGCTCCTATTTCATGAATAAAATACATTCTCCAATGAATAAAGATATACTAGGCTTATATGGTAGACTGAGTTATTGCCTCTAAGTTAATATCTCCATTACTACTGATACCACAGACATAAAACATACATGAAATGGTAGCTTGAGATTTCATCTTTAATTTAATGTCTTCATTTTTCAAGAAAATTGCCATCTGTAGCAACACATGCCGACCAACAACCAACTAGTCCTTGCCTCCTGTCAATGGAAAAATTAACAATTTTCCCCCTGTGCCATTTATTGCACACATCTGGCTCAATTTCTTCATCGTTGGCATATTGTTGGCCTCTTAAATGATCCTTCAGCCTAGGAAACAGATGAAAGTCACATGGTGCCTGGTCTGGATTGTATGGTGGATGTGGCAAAACCTTGAAATTTAAAGTGTTCTAAGGCAACTTGTGTCTTGTGGCTGGTGTTTGGAGTTGCGTGATCATGATGCAGAATACAGCATTTGCCTGGTCTTGTGCACTATAAATGACTCCTGAGTTTTCTGATAGTCTTTATGTACTGATCAGAATTGACAGTTAGTCCTTGTTCCAAAAATTTGATGTGGACTATTCCCCCAATATCCCAAAATACAGTCATAAGCACTTTCTTAGCAGATGGAACAATTTAAACCTTTTTGGGCCTTTGTGAACCTTTATGCCAGTACCCCACTCATTGTCTTTTACTGTCTGGATCATAGTAATCAATCCATAATACATCTCCTGTCACAATGCGTTGGATAAACTCATCACCTTCCCTTTCATATCCCAACAATTCTTTGCAAATTCTTCTCCTGGTTGCTTTCATTTCAACATAAAGCGGCGGGGAACTGAGCGTGCATACATTTTCCTACAGCCTAACCGCTCCGATATTATCCATTGAACTCTCTCCTTAGAAATACCTAAGAGTTTGCAATTTGATTTGCTTTGATATGACGATTTTCCATGATGATATCATTGATTCTCAAATGATTTTGTTCATTTGTGACAGTGATGGGTCGGCCACAGTGCAGTTGGTCATGAAGACTTGTTTCACATGCATTGTCTCCATTCCATTTTCTTGCCTATTGTCTAACTTTATCTATATCAACAAATGAATCACCATATACATTTTGCATTCTTTTATGAATATCAATGGGTTTAGACCCTTCATCTGAAAGAAATTCAGCCACTGAATGCTGTTTAAATCAAATTTCTTTGGGAGAAGCCATATTTCATTCATTTGTTTACTTTTATCTACACAAAGTCACATAGTGACTTAATGTTATACACACTTGGCAAAAAATCTGACATCACATGACAACTTTTTTGCTTTCCATTGAGAGTACACACATTTTTCTATATTGTGTGCAAATTTGACGACATTGTTGTTGTTGTTGTTGTTATTGCTCCAGCAGATCTTGGGATGTAGCCCTTCGTCTAAACACCATCATGAGGTAGAAGAATTTGCAGGTCTGATGTATTTTCTGAGGGTCTGCATAGAGGGTATTTTGAATTGATGGGACAGGTGATCGGAGGGATGTTCTGAGTATTTAGTTCTGCACAGTCAACCATGATATGGTTTGTCTATCGAGAGGCTATAACAATTCTCCACAAATGCCACCAAACCACAATCTTCAATTGCCAATCATAAGAACAAGGCTCCAAAAACATATAAATAAAGGTACAGACGCGGTCACCCTGAAACTAGAAGCAGATAAAAGCATTGACAGTATTGACTGGCAATAGCTGCAGTAATGAAAAAGGCTGACATTTACCTGAAGAATTTGACAACGTAATATTGGTAAGATTGGAAGTCCTTGAGGAGGAGGTAATAATTATCAGCTCGAGTAGTATACATACTACTTTTGCGTTCCATATACTACAGACTGTATTGTGGATGTAAAAAGAAACAGCTAAAGCAAATTGCAATTCAACAGACCCAAAATACTTGATCTTGTAAGTGAAATATTGATTTTTTACCTGGAGATCCCAAGCACTGTAGGGTTAGATAGATCTAGCAGTGATTCTGTATGACCTTGTTAAGACACAGAAACTGTCTTGAAATTTTATTTAATGGTTGAAGACATTTAGGCCAACAGTAAAATTTAAGGTTAACAAACACTGCCAAAGGTTGAATACTTGATACCTGATACCAGCCAGAGGGTTTGAAAACATTTTTAAGGAAATTTTATAAATCACTTTGTGTAGCTCTGAACAGGAAAACAAATTAAGAAATAATTGTTTGCATTTGTTGTGTCTGACAAGGAAAAATTTCAGGGTGTACTTTGGATTTGAACTAAGTAACCAAATTTTTAATTACAATTTAATTGCTAAAAAGTTCATACATATAAGAAAAGTAGAAATGATACATTCTTTTGTTGAAAAAAAAAAGCAGTGTAAAAGGAAACAAATCAGGCAAAGCTTTTTAATGTCCATGCAGGCTGTTTGAAATATGTCTTTAGTGCTTGTGTGTGTGAAATCCTTAACATGGAGACCAAAAACTTGGTGATACCTGTGTGAAATAACATTAACGTCAACCACTGATTGTTTGCCGTCCCATATCATAATAAGTGTTCTATATTCAAGCTGATTCTACAGCATTTGAATGATATTTGGGCATATTTTGTTTTGTTCTCGTTTGTTCATTCTTGAATTTTTTCTAAATACATTACCTTCATGCACAAAAAAAAAAAATTGTTATTCTTTCCTTTTTTATAGGAATAAATTAATCCAGTTTGGAATAACATTTCCAGAATGACACTTTATATTTCGTCTTTCTTTTTTGTTTTGGAAGTGAATTTTGAAAACTAGGCCACAAATCATTCTGTCTCTGTAAAATGACTTTTGAAAAAAAGTTTACTCTGTTTTTTCCCAAGTCTAATTTGATACTGCTACATAGAGGACTTAATGTAAATTAAGGTTTCAAAACTCATCTCTTTTCAAAGACTTCATTCTCTGAATTGAGACTTGTTAGAGTAAGGACTAATCACTACCCATGATTACATATCACCAAGCTTGATTGTAATCATAATTGTAGATGAAATGGACTAAAAAATTAAGTGTAAGTTGAATATTCATAAGAATAGCGTCACTTATAAATTCAAGCTAATGGAGTATGAACATAAGATCCTTCAAATGACTGTCCTTAAATGATTGGATAAAATGTTATGTGAAAATATCTTTTTAAAACATTTTAGATAGAAAGGAGTTTTGACCAACTTTAAGATCTACCTGCACAGCTTCAATACCTGCCATACACTTCATGAAAAGCTGTCCTCAGTTCATGCTGTTGAAAAGCACCTACATGAATTTCTTTCTTTAAAATGATTGTATTCAATTTATTCCCTTGCCTATATCCTTACAAAAAAAAACACAAAACGCAATGTGCCAGTAGTTTAAACATAAACATTTCTATCTAGAAGTCCGTTTTTGTGTCTTTATTGAAAGCTGGACCATATTTTAGGTCCTAAACATTTGTCTTGGCTGTTCCTTGGTGCTAACAACATCAAGATGAAAATAAAGAAGAAAACAGAAGTGTATGAGGAAAAGTGGGGAGGGGGTAAGATATTCTTTTTCCTCCAGCATGGAAGAAGTTTCTTCTTGAAATTGGAAATCTGCTACCAAAGTATCCATCATGCTCATACTTTGGCGTTTTCAGGAATTTTAGCCGGCATTTTAAACTAACTTTTACCTCTTTCTGTTATAGTCCAAGCGTTGATTTCAATACCCCTTAAGTTTTCTTCTTTTCTCATAAAAATTATCTTTTCCAACACTCTTTGGCATTAATACAATGATTGTTTTCCATCACAAGTCAAGGCAATATACTCTCACTTACAGATAGAATTTGTATTGCCATGTGTCATAAAGAGAGAAATGTGTTTAAATTGAATCGATTGTATGGTAATTGCTATAAAAAGAGAAAAAATTGAAATTTAAATCATTTCATCTCTTTTGTAACTAATTACGTTTATTTAAGCTGTCAATGTATGAATATTGTTCAGGAAGAATGCATTATTTGGAAAAATTTTGCAATTTGAAACCACTTTGATAGGTTTTGTTTTGTTTTTATTTAAAGATATCTTGATAAATATTCTTTTGTTCATTTTTGTTATGTTGTTGATATATCAATGTATTGGTGTGAGCTAACAGCCTTGTATAGAAACAAATTTTGATGTCTTTTTATGATGAGAAAATATTTTCTACAGGGTGCAATTTTTATAACGCAACCCATGGGCCCATCAGATTCCATCGATTAAATCACAATGCGCACTGAAGTTGTGGCTGTCCATTTTCGAACATCGTTTGTACGTAATTGCAGCAAAAGTTTTAGTATAATTGTTATCTTCTGCGAGAGCCAAAAGATCTATATGTGATTAGCCTAAATCTTCATAATTTCTCAAAATCTGTGAATTCAGAGACCTTGATTTGATAGTTCTATGAATATTTGTTGTTTTCTAAGCTTTCAGGTTAGAGTTACAGATCTAGACTGGATGTGATCCGACTTGTTCTAATTTAAATCTTACCAAATCTAGGTCTAATTTAAATCAACTTGATCCAGATTTGGATTTAGCTCTGGTTATTGTGGGCATGGGTACATCAAGATCTAGAGTTTTATCTATTGCAGGTCTAGATCTAGGCTTAATTTAGTCAACGCTTTTATAATCAAGCTGCATCGAGACACACAGAATTGGCAAGCAACCACTCGCTTTTCTCAATACTCAGACTAGATGTTCAACAGAGGAAAGCAATCCATATGCTGCACACCATAACCCAGTGAATAGACTAAGCTGGTCCCATGGGTTGCGTTGCTAAGTCTACACTTAGTATATGAATTGGTTTTCTTCATAAAATCTCCAGCGAGAAAAGCAAATTTAAGACTACCCCTTATCATCTCTTTACAGAGCTTTCATCCGTTTACGTTTTTTTTTTTTTTTTGTATCTTGAGTTCATATTATTGTCACTGTCTATTTGTTGCTTCTCTGTACCCAAGCAATCATTACCTTTAATGGAAATGCATGTGTGACTGTGTGCTGCTGTGTGTCAACATCGCTGTGGGGCTTAGTAGGATGCAAGAATTTTTAGTGACAGTTAGGCCATCTTTGTACTGTTTATTTTTGGGTTTAATGATTTTGCAACAATACACCAGTATGGCTGTGTAGTTTGTTAAAATTGTGTGCAGTTGTCAGGCCGGATTTTGATTGCTTACAAATTTTCTTTAGGTTTATCACATTGACTTCTGAGGTGGTACAGACATATCATGAGGCTGAATGGTGACAACCTAGTTGAAGCAATTCTGAACATGACGGTAGAAGGTAAAAGACCCAGAAGAATACCAAAGGGAAGGTGGATGACTGTGTCCAGAAAGATCTATGGGAGCTGAATATCACTTCTGATGGCGCATGACAGAGAATTCTGGAGATCTAGAATTGAAACTACTTGCCCCCACCTAATGGGAATAGTAAAGCAAAGAAAGATACTTTTAGATAAAGTAATGTCCATGAATGTCAAACAGAAAAACTACGACTTCTCCAGTTTCTGCCTCGAACATAATGCTTGCTCCGGTTTCAGTCTCTATGTTTTCTGTGTATTGACTTCACGGAGTTCCTGAACATGCAACAACAAAATCTGGAACGAATCCCCTTCACATTCTCAACAAAAGGTCTGGTTTTTCAGGCTTTCTGGTAGTGGGTTGGTGTTTCTTTGTTATTGTTACAGTCTAAACTTGGTCCTTGTCTCTGTTGATTAGGCCTGATATTGGAGCAACAGAATAATACACTATATATGAAGAAAATCATACTTTTGGCACTTAAGCCTACTAAATGTACTTACCTTGCTGTAATGGCTAAATGACTGTTCTTTTAACTTTAACCAATGTTACATCGGAATTGTATGTTCATTTGTCATTTGTTTGGCTGCTTTTTGCTACATTTTTGTCGAAAATGGTACAAATAAAGCAGGAGACTGAAAAGAAAAAAACAGAACATATCACAGATACATATGCGTATAAGCACCCACCCGCCCATTCACACACACAAACACACCCGCTCACATTCATAAAACATCGTCAGATCCCTTCCTTGCAGCAGCACTGATACAATCCCCTTGTTTCAAACTTTCCAACTCAAGGTAGCTAACCACTATAATTGCTTTAATGTTCCTTTTCACCATTGATTTTATCTCTATCTCTTTGTATTTGAGACTTTCATGGACATGATGAATTACAGGAATCTTGAACACTATTTCTAATCCCCGACGAATTTAAGTTATCCATGTTTGACTGCAGATAGAATAATAATTATACTGATTTGGTAAATCTTGATTGGCATCAGTTTCATAATATGCAGATTACTTTGCTTTGACTTTTGCTGGATTTTTATTTGGAAAAGCTTTAAAATATGATAAAATAGAATGTGTATGATCCTTCTTATTTGTATGTTTTATTTTCCATACTCTTCTTCCTCCTACCCCTTTTCTCATGCCCAGAGCACCAGTGAAAAAGGTGAATTTAGTTGTGGTTGGGTTCATCTTCCTTTGCTTGACATTAATGGCATGGTGACAAATAACAAGTGAGAGTTTTGCTCTTGTTTCCTTTACGAATTTGAATTTGAATTTTATTTTGTTTTGTAGTGGAGGCTAAGAAGCTTTATCTACATGTAAGTTTTTCAAAATTAAAAAGCAAATCGCTGAAATAGAATAAGAACCTGAGAGAGGCAGACAATGGAGACTTTTATAATTTATCTACTGTGCAATGTTAAACCATTTTCTTTTATGCTTTTTATATAAATTCTGTATTGTGAGTGGAGAGCCAAGCTTTCCAATGTGTGTTACAGACAAGGCACCTAAAGAAATTTAATACTGTATATCATTTTATGTTGTTTTCAGAGACAGGCATAATGCTTTAAGCCTTTCTGAATTTTGCTTTTTAAGAAAATTGTCTTTTAAGCTGAGGCTGCGTCTGATGACATGGATAAATTTGCAATAAATATATGTGCAGAGAGTTTGTATTTTATTGTGAAATAAATTTTCTTCTTGTTTTGATTTCCTCTAATCATCTAAGGCATTGATAAACAATCTTGAATGCTGAAAATTGGATTCCTACTTTTAACATCAGCATTTTGTGGTGCAAATAAGATTCATGGCATGAAGAGATTGTTATGAGTAAGGTAAATATAAAAAGAAATAAAACGTTTGAAAGATAATTCTCTTAAGTTACATAAAATATTTGCTGCTCCAGGTCCTTTGACCTGTATGTCAATGGTGGAACTCCGTATGAAAAGGGCATTGAAGTTGATCCTACCATCAGCAGGCGAAGTAAGTTTTTTTTGGCATACATTCATTCTTTTATACACTTATGACCTCAGTAATTATGTAATGTATGTTCAAATTTAAGATAAAAAACGTATTATAACAAAACATATATATTTCTCTTGCAAGACATGCAAATTTATTTTTTGCAACTTGTATTATGTAGCGACTGGTAGCCTTTATATGAACTAAGAGAGAAAAAAACAAAGAACAAAGAAGGAATTTATTCTAGTGATTCATATTACTTTGCTTATTTTTCACATTTATCATGCTTGGAACGTTAATTTATTCTTCGCATTCCAGTAGGCTGTTATAGTAACCTTCATTCATCTTAGCTCATAGATTCTCCTTCCCTTGAACTTTTGTTGTCTTATTTTTTCTTTCTTCAATACATTTTACTTGTATAATCAGCTAGTGGTAGATTTTTCATTGTTTAATGAGTATCCTGTCTAGACTTTGGAAGATACAGTAAGTAGAATTAAACTCATGTTTTATCAAGTTTTCAGGGAGTATCTCAACAGTTCATTATTAACTTTATACATCAGTTGAACCAGAAAAAAAAACAAAAACACGCTGAACTTTGAACCTTAATTACATCAATAGCTGGGAATGGATTCATTAACATTTTGCTCATACTATTTTAAATATATTATCAATGTACCCTCCAAATTCTACATGAATGACCTTAGTATCTTGTGGGATATGAATGCTTTACGAGAAGATGTCCAAAATAGAAATATTTTCCCCTCACTCACGCCATGCGTTGGGTTTCAACTCAGACACCTTGCAACGTTTCAAGTTATATGTTAAAACGATTGTTCTGTCGGAAATCTAGATTACCACTACAGCTGATTCAATTGACTTTATAGCTTGTGAAAGGCAGGTGATGAATAGTGTCATTTTCAACTTTTAAACTGATTTTTATTCCTTTGATTATTATAAACCTCAAGTAAGTTTTCAATTACAATCATTGATTTTGAGCACATGTGCTAAATTTACACCCATTGTTAAATCTAATTGATAAGGTGATTGAAAAATTCTAGATTGGAAACAGGTCTAGATCTATCTAGCTCTAGAATCTATATCTAGTTTTGTGATGGTTTCGAGCTCATCAGGTTAGATTGTTATTAAAGCTCTTTACAAGTTAAAAGGGTTGGGAGGAGCAAGCCCATTCGAGAACCTTTCACAGAGGAATCTCTAAGTCACAAAATTCTGATGTGCTGGACAAAATAAATTTAAATGACACCAGAAAAGCTATAATATCAACCTGGAGAAGAAACTGAGACAGGTAATTTAAAAAGACAATGGCTCAACTAATCATTTGAATCAGTAATCTGCAAGTGACAAGAGTTCATTTTGCTCGATGTTAAAATTTTTTACCCATTTCACTACAATGACTGCATTTATCTGATCTATCAACTGATCCTTTTAAAGGTTGAACATAATATGTAGATTTAATTGTTCTAGTTATCTGCCAAAGAATTTGGTAAATAATTGAATATACATGGATACATTAGCTTTTATAGTTGGTTGCAGTTTTTTGGTTGATCCGATATATCTAATTGAAGCTCATCAATTGGAAAAATAAATCTTTTCTTTTCTTAAGTGTATAAATTGTGTGTTTAAATTTGTCGAGCAACATTCAAAATTGATTTTAAATATCTCATAGTATATGGGATTTTTTGTTCTTAGTATTTGAAATTATCATAAGTTCATACAGATCATCAACATCATCAGCAGGACCTTCCACACTTTTCGATGAGAGGTTGCTCACAGTATGTTGTTGAAGTTTTCTACTCTCATGTACTTTGTCATCCCTTCCAGCTTTGACGTCCTCGACTCCTCATTACGTTTAATTTTCCTGTTGTAACGAGATGCTCCGTTTTCTCTCTTCTCATCATGTGACTGAAAAATGTTGCTTGGCTTTTTCTTACCTTGCTGACTAAGACTCTCCTTGTTTACACTTGTATCAGAATGTTTTCATTGGTTTCTTTCTTTATCCATGGCACTTTGAGTAAATTTCTGAAGAACCACATTTCCAATGCTTTTATTCCCTCTGGCATCTTCAGTTGATAGTCTTAAGTTTCACTTCCATACAGGATAACAGGAACAAAATAGCACTGAAGGACTCTCATTCATGTTTGTACGGAAAATTTCTCATTTGTCAGAATTGTTTTCAACTTTAAAAATTCCATGTTTGCCTGTGTGATTCTTCACTTTATTTGAACATTACTCCTTCCATCTGAAATTAAAATTTTGCCCAATTATTTAATTTTGTCAACTTGTCACAGCTGTTTATCTTGTACTCTAATTTTGCATATTTGTGTGTGCGGTTTTCTGCTTATGACCAGTAACTCTTTCTTCTTGTTATTGAATTCTAGTCCTTTTATTTTTATCCTGCTTTCTCTTTTAACTACATTCACCGGTTGTTTTAATTGTTCTTCACTTTCAACCATTGAGACTGTATCATTAGCAAATCTTATCTTGTTTATGACTTGGCCACTGATTGCATTCCTCATTCATTTTGCATGTTCCTCATTACCATTTTTACTATACATTGAGAAAAGTTTCAATGCCAGCACACAGCATTGGTCTACTCCTCTTTTGATCTCCCGGAATTTGTGCTTTCCTAATTGATCTTGATGGCTCTTTTGGTTTTAGTAAAATTCTTTTATTTTTCTTTGATCCTTGCCATTGATGTTTAGTATATCTAGAAGGGATATTAATTCTTCATGTCTGACTCTATTGAATGCTTTAGTGTGATAGATAAAGCATAGATACTCGTCTTTCTGTATTTCTAAATCTCTCTTTGTGATCAGTTTTGAGAAATATAGGACGTTAACTTTTCTTTTGCTTTTCACAAAGCTACACTGTTCTTCTGATACTTCAGACAGTATTTTGTTTCTTATTTTCTTCAAGATTATACTTAGAAATATTTTTTATAATGTGGTGAATCAAAGATGGTGTTATGGGTTTTCACATTCATTTGCCCCTGCTTTCTTTAGGATTGTGATGAGTATGGACTTTGTAAGATCCCAGGACTGTGTTTTAAATGTTGATGAAAAAAGTACTTTGAATTTCCATTCCATACAGATAAGGATCATTGTAGTTTGAAATGGCATACGATGCCTCAGATGTAATAAAATGTGGAAATGGCTTTAGCTTAGGCAAAAGATATCACAGAATTTTATATTAAATTCCAGCATAAATGTGTGTCAAAGTTAAAGTTCCCCCTTTAACCATGGAAGCAGTTTAAAGGACTTATGGTTAACCTTTCTGTTACCTTGAAAGTGTGTGCCCTCTCTTTTTTTTTTTTTAAATTTTATTTACACCTTTATCATTTTTTCTCAGGACAATCTGGTAAGTGATTTCACAAGAGTGAGCATTTACATTCTCAGCACATTTTTGTCAACACAGACTACTATTTTTTATTACTTCCCTCAGATATTCTTATCATTATATCATTGCATCCTAATTTGTAAAAGTTGAAAAAAATAATTGCTCTAAGTTCATCTTATCTTTGTTTGTCTTTTTAATTTTTAAAAGAAAAAATGATTTTTAAAAATATGTGCATGCCACTCACCTTTCACTTTTCAATTTTTGCTCTCAAAATCAATGCAGAATAATAAATATACCCCAATAATTCATTATCACATTTTGCAAGCTAACTTCTGC
>JAOYNN010180015.1:2500-10949 GCA_025770095.1 Goniobranchus kuniei
AACATGTTATTATCAATTGAAAAAAAAATTCAATGTTCATTGCAGGGCAGTGTTTCTCAATTTTGAAAAGATATAAACTCTTGACACAATGAATAGTTTTTTGGGTTTTTTTGTTTTTTTTTACAAGAAAAGTTATTTCCCTTACCTTGGCTGTAAGCCATAATAATACTTAGATTTCTTTCTGGAACCAATGGGTTAAAGTCATGAATGCAATAGCATACTTTATTACCTATATCTTTTTCCTAGAGCTCTGTAAGCCAATGGAAATGCAAGCGACTTATTGATTGATGGGCTTTGACATTGTTCCCCATCTTCCTTGTATTTTTTTAAAGGAAAAATTAAAACATTAAATGATCCGTCCCTGTTTATTATTTTAAATTATGAAAATGTGGCTTTCCATAGCTTTATATAAACCTTTCGTAGCAAAAGATCACCTTTAGCCTTTGTCTCACTTCCAAAAAGTACAGCCTAGAATACAGATTTGGGACTGATTTGTAGAATGAAAATGATACTTTTTGAAAGGGAAACTTTGAACATTATGAAAAGTCAGTAATTCCAAATTCTGTACTCTTTGGGCCAAAAATTTAAACTTCAGGATTCACCCCTCCCTTTGAGTCAGTCAGACAATTTTTCAGATTTGCTCCTTGTGTACTTGTTTAAATTCTTTTAGAATTTAAATCCCATCTGTATTATTTACAAAATGACAGATATTAGGAGAGTAATGTATAACCCCAACTGTTGTGTGTGTGAGTATCTGAGCATATTGTCATGGTAATCTACGTCAGTCACTTCTTGTAACATAAGCACTGCCTCTCTGTGAACCACTGACCACACCCACCTTCCCTCTCCTTTCAAAATGTAATGATGACAGGAGTTTTGTACAACATAGGTAATATGTTTGGTGCAATAAACAAGAGAAATGTGTTCTTGCTCTGAGTTCTTGTAATGAAGACTGTTTTCTAACCAATAACATCTAAAGACTGATTACTCAAATATATCGGTTGGCTCCCAAAAAACTTTTCCAACTTTAAAAGATAATAACGTTATCATTTTATAACTGAATCCCTTAAAAATTGGCAGTCGTATAGACCAAATAATTTTGTATCCACATTCAAAATTTCAAAATGATCAGTACAACTCAACGGTTACAATAAGGCTTTATTCTAGCTTACCATTGCTGACACAATATCAGACAGCATCTGCCTGCATTCACTCTCTGTTCCCTTGCATACCATCTTGGGAATCAAACTAGGAAAGCCTAGATCTAGGATCAGATACATCTAGAGTAGAGCTGCATCTAGATTTAGATCTAATAATTCTGTTATTCGTAGACCTAGTCTAAAATAATCAAATTATGCTTAAAATTAGATCTAAGTCTAAACTGGAACTTAGATAATCAAAAGCGTGCTAGAAGTGATCAACAACAGAGAGGTGTTTTCTTTTGACGGACTACATTTCTTTCTGTGTAATAAATCTAGCAAATGAGATTCATTTGATGGATAATGTTTGGTACAGATTTGTGTGGAAGGATGTCAGTTTTCTAAAGAACAGAAACACATCGGTGGCAGAGCTGAATCGCAATCCCATCTCCTTTTCTTAAGTCACTAGACTTTTTCAATGAAGCTTCCGATAGCCAGTTTTCTTGATATCGTGCTTGATAACATCCCTCTACATTATATCTTATAACTTTTGAACCCTTCAATCAATCAATCTCACATCTTGACACATTGTAGAGTTTTAATTTACCTTGTAATGTATTAAAGCTCTCTAAAAATCATTCAGTTACAATGATGTTGCAGGCCTTCAAAGTTGAAGACATTTTTTGGGGGGCCACCCTATATAACAGTGAATAGTTGAGAAAGAAGGAGAGGGAAGATGGGTGTGGCTTGTGGCTCACAGATGATTGTCATACCATAATGATATACGCAAATACTCACACATATAGAGAGTTGGGGTAGTATATTACAAGGAGAATCTTTATCTGAAAAGTCCTCAATTTTCTGCCGTTTTAAGTAGAGACTACAGGATTTAATGCCATTAACCACTTTTGTACTCAGTGTATTTTTATTTCAGTAGAAGTAATTTTCTCTTTTCACAGTGTGTTCTACTGGTGGGCTCCCTCAATGAGATTGCTCCCATCACATCAGTGTTTTTCCTATTGTCATATGCATCCACCAATCTGGCATGTTTAGCTCTGGAACTTGCGTCTGCCCCTAATTTCAGGTATGGCCAAAGATTTGAGTTCTGGAGTTATGGAAAGTTTGCAGAAAAGTGTGGAAAATCATGAGAAAGATGAAAACGCAGCTTGATGCAGAAAATAAAGATATATAACTGGTGATTGTAAGGCACATGAATCACAGAGCTTAAGTGATAAGCCTTATAGAACTCTGATGGGATATGGAAGATTGTTCCCATTTCTCATATTAACTTGTTCTTTTCTTTCATTCCATCCTTTCATTTCTTCTTCTTCTTCTTCTTCTTCTTCTTTTCCCCCATACCCCCTCCTCCCCCTCTTTCTCATCTTCTCACCCTCCTCCTCTTCTTCTTCAGCGGGCTTCATACTACATATGCTTCATATGGAGAAAAAAGTTTTGCTGCAAGAAGTTGATTTTAGCTAAAAATGGTTAACAAGCAGCATCATAGAATGAACATTGGGTCTCCAGGAATGTGCTCTTTACATTTGTTTTTTAAATAGAATGGTCTAACAGGATCTTTCATTTGATTTTCCAATTTTTTTTAATGGCCTGTGAAGAATTGTTGAATGAATTATTCAGTTAGTCTCTCTCTCTTTTTTTTGGCCTAATGGGAAATATAAATACACACACTTGCAGATTGAGTTTACTCTCAGATCGCAGGTTTCATTTGAATCTGCCATGTTTTATTGGTTCTTGTGTCAGGCTAGTACAATGTAGAGCATTCTTTAAGATGATCAAGGTACATGTACCACTGCATTTGATGGAGAATGTCTTTGTGTTATACAATTTTATAATTTCAGTACTTTGCTAGTTTGGTGTTTTAGGACTCTTCTTGACTGTATAAGGGCATCTTAGCACTCATAACTACTCTGGGGAAAAATGAATGTATACAAAGGAGTTCAGTGTTTTTAAATGTTTTTAAAATGATCGCTTATTTTGCCTTTTGGATTTTGTAATAACACAACAGCCTTGCAGGGGAACTTTGTGTTGCTTTATATAGTGTGAAGATAATATTTTTCTCTTGATCATCATGTCATAATGTCCCACCCCCCACCCCTTTTTTTCCACTTTCAGGCCGACCTTTTTCTACTTCTCCTGGCACACCTGTGCTCTTGGGATGATCGGCTGCATGGTGATGTGTTTCCTGATCCATGTTATCTACACCAGTGTGGCCTTGGTTCTCATGTTGATGCTGGTAATTCTCCTACACTTCCGGTCCCTGCCTACCACCTGGGGGTCCATCAGCCAAGCCCTCATCTTTCATCAGGTATGATCTCTAGTTTTCCTTCCTTCTTCCCTTCCTTCCCGTGCCTTCAGACATTGCATAGGGCTGCATCAACTTATTTCCACTCTATTATGAAGTCTACTGCCAGTTATTTGGCCATCACTTAAGCGGCATAGCCAGATATTTGACCATAAAAAATGATTGTGCTCTATTTTACCTGGAGTCTATCAAATATGTATTCATTTTTCTGAACCTGGCATCGATATCAGGGAATAATTATTGTTTTACTATATAATACCGGCTAGTTTAAGTAATATTCAAATGTTTGAGAGGCTTGGTGAAAACCTTGCACAACAATGTCTCTAACAAAGAGTACTTGACAATTTATTCTACCCGTCAGAAAGAGCATCCATATAGCCCCCTCCCAAATCACATAGAAATGCTCAGAGCGTTTAAAAATCTTACCTTTTATACAGCACTAAATCCATTAAATGTGCACAAAGCACTGTACAAGTTTTCCCCCACAGGCGTTTTCCAACCAACTACCTTCTCAGCTCCATGTGCAGTATACAGAGATGCAATGGTTTTACAGGCGCACTTGCTGTAGCATACTGACATGTTCCTCCTCTGCCTATGGTTCGGTACTCAATAACACCTGAGTGAGGTGAGGAAAATGTGTGTAAAGACCCTTTCCCTCGGACTAAACAGCGCCACTGCACAGCCCAGCTTTGGACTCGGAATCTTGCAGTTACAAGTCCAATGCCTTGACTCCGCAACCACGCAGTGAAGAATATTGTCGGTGTTGCAAGCAAACCACTTATGTCCATTGGAACACTTTTTCAGTAGCAATAAAAAACTGATTTAATGTGTAAGGACAAGATGTATTTTGCACAAATGTTGATGCCTTTTATTTCACGAATCTTCTTTGCTCAATTTGAACACGGGTCAAATCATGGGATGCCTCGATGTCAGAGAAATGTGTACAAGGGATTTTCCTAAATTTTGAAAATTTGGACTTAAGTGGTTTGCTACACTGGACGATATACATGGTCACTCAAGATCACAAAGAAAAATGGCCATTGTGACAGGATAGGAGAGACTGAAGGTTTTGTCATTTGTGTTGTGGACAAGAAAAGGCCCAAGTTGAGCTTTTGAGCCTCAATTGAAACAATCTGCCATGTAATGAAATAATGCTTGTGGAACACTACAGCATCTGGTGACATTGGCCTATAGTAAAAGTAAAGTAAAGATGGCATTTATATTGCATACGTTCCATGGCGTAGCCATGCTCACAGTGCTTTACAATGACATTTTACTCCACTGACCAACAGCAACATAGAACATTTAGAACAAGACTTGCAGCCTGTTAGGCGCCAGTACATATTTTCACACAGAGGAAGTGCTGTCTTAACGGCCAGGTACTCATTCACAACTGAGTCGAGTGAGGTAAGCGAAATAAATTGCCTTACCCAAGGACACAACGCGCTTATGAGCATGACCGCACACAAGTGAGGCTTGATCCCACACTGTCACACACACTTGTACTGACCATGGTGAGTGCCTCTCGACTCGTGCTGAGATGTGATTACCATTTAGCCGTTTGCCTACTTTTATGTTAATACATTCAGACGACAACCCAGATCATGTGTAACAAGTTCAATAGTTGGTAAGCTCTGCCCTCAAATTAATTAATGGAAAGTAAGTTCAAAGTAAGAACAGCTTTTAATAACTTCTTTATGTTCTCTCAACACCACCACAACACACACACATACACTCACATGTACTTAAACAATGTTAATTGATATTTCCATTTTCAAGCTTCTTAATTCTATCCTCATCAGGTCCGAAAATATCTGCTCATGCTGGATCCCCGAAAGTCACACGTCAAATATTGGCGGCCTCAAATCCTGCTTATGGTAGCCAACCCAAGACAGAGCTGTGAACTGATGGACTTCTGTAATGACATCAAAAAGTCAGGCCTCTATGTCCTTGGCCATGTGAAGATAGGAAATCTTGAGGGAAATAGCACAGACCCCGTGCTCAATGAAATGCCTCGCTGGTTGCAATTGATTCAGCATATGAAACTAAAGGCTTTTGCGGAAGTGACACTTGCCAGCTCTGTTTGTGAAGGATTTCAGCACTTAGTCCGACTTTCTGGTCTAGGAGGTATGAAAGTCAACACAGTCTGTTTTGGATTTTATGATGACACCCTTCCAACTGATTCTTTACTTAAAACTAGGACAAGAAGACGGCGGTTCTTTGGTGCCATCGAAAGGGGAGGCTTTTCAACGATTGAATCATATTTTGATGGCCCACGAGCCTCAGAACAAGAAAGATTATTGTCAAAGGCAGAGTATGTTCAACTTATTCATGACACTTTGAAATTGCAGAAAAATATCTGCCTGTGTAGAAATTTCCAACTTCTTAATAAAGACAATGTACTTAAATCACACTCCAAATCTTGTATTGACGTTTGGCCCATCAACTTCTTCCGTCTTGGTACCCTGAGTTTCTTTGACAACACTTGCCTATTCATGCTGCAGTTAGCCTGCATCCTCACCATGCAGAATGGATGGAAGCAACACACAGAGCTTAGAGTTTTTCTCTGTGTCAAATCCAGTACAGAAAATACATCACTGAAAGAACAGAAGTTGTCACTGTTCTTGAGACAGTTGAGAATACAAGCAAAAATTATAGTAAGTACATCATAAAGTAATTAAGTTTAAGAGATGTCATTTGTTTTAAATTATTCTTATGAGATGATATTATTTTCATTTAGTTCTAAAAATGTGTCCTGAGAACACCTTCCTAAGTACATGCCACCCTATCTATCAAACATTCTTACATAGAATTTATAAAGCCAACTATTTCACATATCTCAAAAAACAAAAACAAAACAGAACCGTAACACTAGGGGAAATGTTCTAGAGACCAGCACAGGTTTCTGCTTCTAGATGTTTCAGGTGTTGACTGAAACTACTTCTAACTGTTGGCACGCAAGTCGCTAGGTTAAATGAAGCTGAAATAACTTTTGGCTCAGGCAGAAACCTTGCATATCTGCTTGTGAACATAGATGTTAAAGGCAACACCTTTGGTTCAAAACATTGGGATTTTTTCGATTTCAACTTTTAGTCAGAGGTCATAAGCGTTCAGATGCTGGAAATAGCAGGATTTCGTAGATACTATGTATTTATATGTTGTGCAAACTCATATTGAGCGAGACAGTGCTAGGTCTTCAGAGAAGATCCCCCTCAGGCGGGTGTTTTGGCCTTTAACTTCTGACACCCTCGGGAGACTAGGCCACACTGAGGTCAAGACTCCCAGTGCGTTTTTTTTTTTGTCTCGCGCAGGATTCGAACCCAATTATTATAGCTTTGGCTTTCCGATCTGTGGAGGTTTTGAGAAAATTATGCAGCCGTTACATGTCAATCTAGATTAATTAGATTTCTATTTCGTATCGCCCCCAGGGCCTCTATTTGCGTCATTTAATGTTCATTTTTATATTATTATAACTATGCCTGTCTAAGCCTGCACCCTACGCCCGTTTTTATCAGACCTGTCGTTGGAAAATTATCGTGAAACCATTGAGAATTAACAGAATGAAGAACTTCCGTCAAATCAACCACATGTTATAATTTCGGTGAAGCATGAAAGTTGATAGGACTTGATCTACGATGAAAAAGTAAATTCTTGACATGTAATGGACTTGATCTACGATGAAAAAGTAAATCCTTGACATGTAATGGACTTGACCTACGATGATAAAGTAAATTCTTGACATGTAATGGACTTGATCTACGATGAAAAAGTAAATCCTTGACATGTAATGGACTTGATCTACAATGAAAAAGTAAATTATTGACATGTAATGGACTTGATCTACGATGAAAAAGTAAGTCCTGGACATGTAATGGACTTGATCTACAATGAAAAAGTAAATCCTTGACATGTAACGGACTTGATCTACGATGGAAAAGTAAATCCGTGACATGTAATTGACTTGATCTACGATGAAAAAGTAAATCCTTGACATGTAATGGACTTGATCTACGATGAAAAAGTAAATCCTTGACATGTAATCTACTTACTATACCATTCTGAATTCATGGGGCTTGAGCGGCACCTACAACCAAAGGAACAACAATAAAATTCGCACGTACAAACCATCTGTTCCTTCCACCCACTTCCCTCTGTCACATTTTATTCTGACGGGACAAATTGGCTCAGAGTCCGAATAACGATTGTCATGGAATTACGCAATCATAATGATATTTTAAAAAAAAGTTAATATAAACATTTCTTCAGTCATCATTATATTATAACATACATTCTACTCTTCGTGAAAGATGGAAAAAAATGTAGCAGAGAATATTGTAAAAGAACAACGATGAAGATTGCACTCACGGACAGCAACTCTTGGACGGATGGTCTCTCCCTCGTCTGCTTGTGTCAACGTCTTGCGATGTACTAAGTGGATTGTCTTCTGTGAATTTTGTATCCGTGTCTCTCAGTGAGAGTGATTTGAAATGATATGAGCCTATAGTGTCAATGGTACACACTCACCAGACTTAGATCTGTCGAGAATAGAACAAAGGCGGGAGAAAGAGACAGGACTCGCCAATTTCTTGCCCCTCTTCAGACCCTCTCTTCACGTTTCCCCATTTCTTAATCGTCCTCTTCCTTTCACGCCCTTTGGGGTCCATCCGGTTATGTCCAACGGGAACGGTTTAAGTGTTGGTTAGGATGGGGAAGATGTTTATGAGGGGAAACAAAAGAGGACTGGACGAGGAGATAACGATGGGTTAGCTTGTGAAACGATTTTAATAAGTAGATCTGTAGAAGAATGCAGGATAAATTATTTGCACACGAAATGACTTTTTACTTTTTTTTTTTAAGCATAAAAGTATGAGCATTGCTGCTCGACTTGGAAAGGCTGTTTTGAGAAAAGGGTGCTGATTATTATTATTATTATTATTATTATTATTATTATTATTATTATTATTATTATTATTATTATTATTATTATTAT
>JAOYNN010180126.1:0-10949 GCA_025770095.1 Goniobranchus kuniei
CTCTCTCTCTCTCTCTCTCTCTCTCTCTCTCTCTCTCTCTCTCTCTCTCTCTCTCTCTCTCTCCTTTTTTTGTTTTTAGTTACCATTAAGTGTTACATGTAGTAAATAAGTTTTGGCCAAAAGAAAATAAATTCAGAGTGATTTAGACCAATGCAGCATTATGGGGGTATTTTATGTACCGTAAATATAAAGCACTATTTTGGTTACATGTCACCATCCACCAGGAGCAAAATTCACTCAAGACATATATTTCTAAGCTCCCAACCACTGTGCATTTAGATAGCAACTGCTGTAGAACAAAAGGACTGGTCATATGTAAAAAGTATAAGTAATATAATTGTAAGGGTTTCATCTAAGTTTACTAATTATTATTAGGGAGCAATACTCCTTGATTAGAATATGTAATACACTGAAATAGGATGAAAAATGAATGAAAGATATGATACAAACACGAAATAAAGCATTGCTATTTATGAAGTATTGTGACTTGAAGAATTAATATTGATCCATTTAGAATATTTCTTTTACATGTCAGGATTAATTAGACACAAGAATCAAAGGGAATAAATAATCATAGAATCTGCAGTTTTGAAAACTTGAGACTAGATAAATCTAACTGTACAAATGAGAAAAGATTGTTGTCGAGAACAAAAATTTTGAGTATGAAGTAAAATATGGCATTTACAACAGAAACAGTCACTTCTCATCACATAATTGGTTTAATGAAATGATAAAAACATACAATATGGTTGACAAAAGCAGATAAAAGTAATTCAACACATTGGATATGCATGTGGGGCAGAAAATAAGAAGCTATTTTCCATACTACGGATGCTGCAACAAAATCCTTTGTATAGATGAGAGATATCAACCCAAAACTATAATTACATGGAAAAAATGTTTAACAAAAAAAACAATTTGGTTGCATTGTATACGGTGGCCATACGGGAACAAACTTTTTCTAAAATCTTCAATATTTTCCTACTTTCCTTGAGAAGATTTACTGATAAAAAGGAAGTATGAAAATGACTTTATTATAAATGAGCTCGATTTTTATTGCATTAAGATCACTCAATTTGGGAACATTAGGCCTGTTCAGTTTTTTACATGTATAATCTTAAGTAAAATTATTAAAATGCACATAAAATCAAATTGAGAGCTTGTCATTGTGTTTTTTTAATAGATTCTGAACAGAATCAATGGGAGTCGGTACTGATATCTTCTTTGTTTCATACCCTGTCTGAACAGACATTGATGTTTATGGCTCTTCACTCAAATCTGTCTCCTGCTAACCACAGGAGGTTATTAATGCCATCACGTTTTGCTGACCATTACTTAATACTATACATAAATGTACATTCTAAGACTGTTAATCTGACATAACATTGGGGATGGAATAAAACTCTGTTTGTTCTCTATTAGAGAACCAACAATTCGTTATTCAGACTCCAATATTCACTTTCGCAATGGTTAAGTCATTCTTTTTCCCCTCATATTTTTGGTGATGGTCCTATGCTGCATTTCTCACACCGATTATTCCAACCTCCATATATTCCATATAATGTACATAATGGTAACATTGTCCATGAATCTGACACATTTTGTTCTCTCAAGGCTAAAAGAATGCATATTGATTTTCTAACTCATGACAGCAATGTCAAACATTGATGAAGAGCAAGGACGTGTCAAGTAAGTTGATGTCCAGACGCAATTGAAATGGATAAATGTGTTGTCGACCATATGAGCAGAGGTGCCAAATTTAACAGAGTAGGTTGAACCCTGAACAAATGATCAGCAAAGAACGTGACAGGACAGGCATGTAACCCAACAGCTCAAGGATTTTAATTCAGACTTTTCATCTTCTGCTTCTGTGACAGCCAATCAATTATAAGTACAGGTGTAGATATGTGTTTCAGATAAGGCAATTCTGGGTGTTCTGCACTCATAAAGTCATTGCTTGCTTGATGGAATCCTACGTTTTAAATGTACACCTTTCATTTCTGTAGACTGAAAAGCAGTCAGTGATGTGAGATGAAAAAATGATTGTCGATGTTTGGCTCATATATTTTACTGTTCATATGAAGGTTTCTTCTGCAAAAGTCTCTGATATGCAGGTTTCTACTTCTCCAAAACAATCTCTGAAAAACGCAGTCATTAATCCAACAAACTGTCTCATCTGACAAAGCTGATGGAGGTGGATGATTCAAGTTAAAGTCATTAGACTGTAATTCTTTTTCTACGTCAACCATATAATTTCCCCATGAAAGTGATAGATTCTAAACCCCTATATAATGATGTTTAAAATCTGCTCCTTTTTCATAACCACACTGTATATAAATAAAAATTGACAAAAATAGTTAAGTTGCAATGATTGGGATAGCAAAGCTACATGTGTAACTTTACTAAAGAGAACAGCAAAGACAAACAGCATGAGGTGACTTGTCTCCTATCACAATTGTTTTGATTGTTTGACTGCATGCATGCAAATAAAGACTCCATGCACAATATGTGGTTTAAAATTGAAGTGAGGAAATTCAACAAAAACAAATTCTTCTTCCGTATTCTCTTTACCAATATGTATATCACAGCACGCATTTGTCAAACTTGCTGGGACAAGAGAAATAGTTGAGGAACACATGAAAGGGCTAGGGGGCAAAGGGAACAAGTCTATAGGCTACAAGGTATTTTAACATTGTATGTAGAGTGTAGTCTTACAGCATCTTATGCATCTGTAACATTAGATTTGGAGAAAAATTTGACAAAGAGAACAACTTTGTCAAGCCACAAACAGTGGGCACCGTCATTTTGCAAAGTGACAGTCAGCCTTCGCAGCATTTTTAAAGAAGTGTGTGTGTGTACGTATGACTATATTGGAGCAAATGAATCTATTTTGTGACTGCCAGTACAGATTTTATAGGCCTGTGAGCCCCGTTAGAGAGGGAACATTGCAAATGCGATGTGTTTCCATGCTCGTCACCGTTTATACAACTAGGATGATATCAATCATTGTAAAACACCATCCTCATCCATTGCTCTAGATGTAGTGTGAGACTGTGACATAACGATGCTTTCATTCCATTCGCACCAGACCACTTGGGAGTGTCACGTAATCAAATCATCACAATGCGATGAAAAATATGTCATGGTGCATCCACTCTGTGTGTGCCATAAAGACATTACAAGACTACACATTTAGATATAAGGGTGTATATTCACCAGTATGCCATTTTGTCACTGGCCATACTTTCTACATAGCGTCAGCGACAAATGATTGGCTGCAAAGACAACACATTCACCAATCACTACACCTTACAACAACATCATAAAACTAAAGTGATGCGTGCCCCTTTCTCCCCTCCTGCTGCTAGGTGTCTGTATCACTGTTATCTCTCATCAATACAGGCATGAGCATTACGCTTATGCCTTTTTGTAATGAATATCTACTGCCTTGTACGAATGGGGCTAGCTCTACTCCTTTGTTCACACAGCTGTACGGTGCCTATGCTTTGATTAGGTTCAGTAGCTGACCAAGGTGTGATCAGCTTGATTGCACAAGAATGCCTTGGAATTTTAGTTCTTGGTGTGATGTCAGCTTTGATACGCCAACTAATCATTTGACAAAGTTATGAATCAGGTGTGCTCTGTTGCGGGAAAATATGTATATCATCCCTGTAAGTCTCTAAACGCCTAAGTCCAAAATTAGGTCAAATTGTTTTTTGGCTTTATTCATCTAGAATGGGTGTTCCCCATCTCCTCTATAGATATCAGACCCATGAAACCAATAAATGTGACATTTTTTGTTACGGGACTGTCATACTTTCTCTTTTATTTTCAACTATTTATTCATTCTTTATTATCTCCCCTGTAAAATTTGCTTTTCTAGACTTACGCGTTTAGAGACTTACAGGGACGATATACAGGGGAAGTTTTGGTCTGAAAAGTGAGAATGTATCGCGACACAAGGCAGTAATAATAGTGGGCTACATCTAGGCCTATGCATGCTAGGCATCATAAAAGGGGCTGCAACCAGGCATACACATGATGTATAATGTGCTAATTGCCTCTCAGGTATGTATCAGCATAGTGAGAACTATTTTTAGTCACCAACAAGAGGGCTTTTCAGACAACAGAGACGGAGAAAAACATTGCTCACACTGGTTCAACAGTATGCAGATACTGAGAGGAATTCGTGAATACTTTCGACTTTTGCATTAGAAAAATAAAGAGAATAAAAGAAAGTATTTGGGTATTACATTTTTTTCAAGGGATTCATGAATTTGACGGACATGTGTTTGACAAATATGTGCTGCACTGTATAAAGTTTACTGAAATTGGACAGCCAAAAAACGGAGAGTGACCCTTGAAATGGGCACATACATGAAAACAGAATTCAACTTTTCAGAATTAACACAGATCACACTGATTATAAAGATTGAGAACTTAGTGGAATAAAAACCCTAAATAATCAGAATGTCTTTGAGGCTATCTGCTTACTTCAGCAAGCAAACAATTTTTAATAGAAAAGCGAGAATATCAATTGCATCATATTATGGTTTTCTACTTAGTGCTTGGTGAAAAATTATAAGTGTCTTTTTGATCAAATTAATCTGTGAATTTAATTTACTAGTATTTCAACATACGAATAAGAGTAAAAAATATAGTAATTCTGTTTCAATGTGATGAAGGCTTAGGAATATTTCTGACCCTTAATATTGGTGGTAATTTAGGTTTGTATGTGAGTAATTTTGTAACGTTGTCAATGGTGACTACTAGTTGGTGTTTTGGGAAGTGTGGCAATCTTTACAAAGGAACAAAATTATCACAGCTCAATCTCTATAATAAATGTCATGCTAAGGGACACAACACAAGCTCCTTCAAAGACTTCTGATTCAGTTGTGCATCATAATTGTCTCTGAACGGAATTACACACTGCTAGCTTATGTCATAAACAAAGACAAAAGCATCGATACTGGTGACAAGGAAAAAAACAGACAGGTAAGGCAAAGGATTTCTTGCAATCACATGTCAATCCTTGGTGGATATGTATGTGGTAACACTGAGATTTTGAATAGTTTGATACTGTACTAATTTTCTTATTTCAAATGAAAAAAAAGTTTCAACAAAACAGTGAAAGACATAAAGACATTAAAAGTAAAAGGTTTTGCAGAGAGTAAAGCATGTTGTGGTGAGAGAGTAACATGGATAAAGTAAACTGTGGAGACATTTATAATTAATTTTCTTCATTACAATGGGTGATGGCGTGGCTAAAGAATCAAATAAATATTCACATCAGCTCATGTACTTAGAATCAAAATCAGATATTTGAGGCAATATTCAATGAATTGTGAGCTTGACACTTTCACATCATAAATGTCCAAGGCCTGACTGGTACAGTTTACTGTATCGTTGACTGTAGGCAGGTTGGGGATTCCAACTCAGAGGAGGTTTCAAATCTCGTCCAGACAGATATCTGTGAAAAGCAGACATTTTAATTAGATCAATAATGTTTACGTCAATTACGGACTGATTTAACAAATGCATGTACAGAACACCTCGATTCCAATTCACCTGAAGACCTCCCATATTATCAGGCAATGACAAAACCCCTACCTTTTACTCTTAATTAAGTCAAAACAAGAGAAACTGGGTTTGTTTTCATTATAATTTTATGCACATGAAGTCATCAACAATGCTTATCCATCGCACCAGGAACAGCCGATTTTTCTGTCTGAGTTAAATTGACTCACTCTGCATTCTATTTGGCTGTCTGACAGTAGCTATTCATCTGAAGAAGAAGCTTCTCACACCCATTTCAAAGAGACCAATGTGAAGGTCTTGTATCAAGAAGTTATTTTCATCCAGGTCTACACCTAAACTTAGTTCTGTTCATGATTAATTGAGTCACAACCTGCATAAAGTTAAAGAGCTTATACCTTGTGTATTTTCAGAGCAAGGAAAGGCTGGGAGGTTTTCATCATATTCTCAATGTCTCTAGAGTATTGGGCTATACATCTTTTCATTGTTTATTACATAAAGGATTTTTTTTCAAATTAAAGCCTTTCAAGTGAGAACTGAAAGATGCCTCATCTTGGCATTCCAATTCTTTAACACATTAAACCCAACTGCCAGCTGGCAAAGTTGATGATCGTATCCAAAAAGCCAAGTGACTGCTCAAAGCGGCCAGTATTGTAAATCAATTATATACCTCTATTTCCAATAGAAGAAGAGTAAAATACCAATAAACTATTAACAAAGCCAATCGGGTAGTCAATCTTTCCTAGAGGAGTGGCTGTAAACCAGTAAGAACCACTAAATTTGACTGAGAAGTGGTGTCTATTGTTTTGTTCAGGATCAATGAGAAGTGGTGTCTATTGTTTTGTTCAGGATCAATGAGATGTGGTGTCTATTGTTTTGTTCAGGACCAATGAGATGTGGTGTCTATTGTTTTGTTCAGGATCAATGAGATGTGGTGTCTATTGTTTTGTTCAGGATCAATGAGATGTGGTGTCTATTCGCTGTAACAGATAAAGTAACAGCCAAAGACCTAAACGGCTTTGAGCTATCAAGGCGCATAAATGATTGAATCAATGGCTTGATTATAGCTATGCAAATGACTTTGAATATTTATTTAAGGCAGAAAGGGACTCTGATAATGACAGACCTAGAGTTAGATCTTGTGAAAATGAAAGTTTTGTTGATTATGACAATCCTCTCCAGGCTCCCAGCCATGCCACCACTGGTACAGGTAGAAACAGATCAGATCAGAAGAAAAACGGAATTTGATGATCTCTAGATCTAATCATGAAATTGAAGAGATCCAAAAGAATTTTACGCTTTTCCCAGCAAAGAAATTGGGTGTGCGGGCTACCATCACTCCAAATTCAGCACCCTTGATTTTTGTAAATATGTTCATAATGTCTTTCAAACTTTATGGACTTACATCATATTTGAAGCGAATTGAGCTAAAGACTCTGCTTGGTTATAAAACCAGCAACAATGGTGTACAGAGACTTTTACTATCTTTCCATGAAAGTGTAAATTTTACATCTCATTTATTAAGGTTAAAAAGAGGAAAACACTTTCTCACATCTTTTGCCCCTATAAGGTACTTTTTTTTTTATAGAATTCTTCCTCATTTGTCTTTATTTCGATAAGTGACAAGTCATACTTTCTTTTCACATGATATCTGTCATTCTCACTTTTGTTTACAAATCTTCAATGAAAAATAATTATGTCCTAACATGAAAAAAAATTCCAGGTTAAAAGAGTTACAGATATAAGAATATTAAATTAACAGTCAGTCTCAAGATCCATATAAGAGAAATCACCTATTATGTCAAAAAGAGCAGATAGGGGTAAATTTTCTTGCTCAATGAAAATGCAAGAAGTGGGGCTCAAGCCGGTAGGCCTACCTCCAGATCACAACCTCTGAGCTATCTGTGCCTGATTATAACTCTTGTAAAATTTCAGGGTGGCCTATTACTCCTGTTCATGCTCAACACAACCATCTACCACCCCAAACTTATAATCACATAAATATCTACCAAAAGGTGGATTTACACTGTTCTGAAATCAGAATTCTGATTTCAGAAGTGTTAAACAAAAATGGCTTTCTACGACTGTATCAAAACAGAACAATCTCCTTTCTGTTTTCGCTTACTGATTTCCCATCGTTTTCTGAAATAGAACACTTTCTATTTCCGTTCTGATTTTGGAATAAAAAATTCAAGCAAAATGGCGATGAAGTTGGTGGTGATTGAGCAGTTCATCACACTATTTGTGAGACACAAAAAGCCCACAATACCACAACAAATATGCCAGAACCAATGTTGCAGTTCAATAAATAGACCTGGAGCTCCTGCGATAGCAAGATTACAATTTAGATATACCTATCTGAAGTGCAATCATGCTATCACTGGAGCTCCAGATGTGAACTTCAATGTCTTTGTTTATCAGTGACAGTTTAGACAAGAACAGTAAATCTATATCTATTTGTTGAACTGTAACATTGCCTTTACAGGAGCTCTATATCTAGATATGCTCTAGATCAAGATCATAACATCCCTAGTGTAAACAAAAATCTTATTGGAGAGGAAATCAGAATAGAAATTGAAGTGGAAATCAGAAAGCATGAAACATTCTGATTTCTACTTGCTGTGCGTTCTGATTTCAGAATAGTCTACACCCACCTAAAGGAAACTGTGGTCTTGTAGAAAGTAGATATAAATTCTAGTGAAGATAAGAAATTTTGGAACCTGTTCCAGTGCCTTCTACTGATAAAAGGTGCATGAGAACTCAAAAACAATGAACTTACCCATTTTGGGGTTGTGCATGCAATGCATTTTCTTTAGCATTTTCATTGGTGGCAGACACAGGATTTTTGGCTTCATCTGCAAACTTATACACAATCAGAAGACAGTCTCTGCACAGCTGAACTATTCGTCTGCAGCAATCAAGCTCAGGTTCTGATATATTCTCACTGCTTTTACTAAATATTGTCTCCCAGGAGTTTCTGCAATAAAGAAACACAGTTTCAATGCTGAGACAAATCAAGCTTTGCACATAAATCCTAAAAATACCTTCAACCAAATGAAAATTTTTTTTTAAAGATTCCTACTGTTACTTTGTAAATGAACGGGGCATGACAATAAAATAAAGATCCTTACAAATAACTTTTTCTTCAATGTTTATGAATATTTTTACAGACTTTAAGTGTCATTGGATGGATTTATCTCAAGATAAAGAAATTTCAATACCCCCAGATAATGCTTTAAAAAAAACCCAATGAAAACAACCTTAAATTATGAATTAATGATTACATAAATCTCTTCTTAACCAAAATTCCTCTTTCTATTTGTCAGCTTATGGGGCTTTTTCCCATTATGCTTCAATTAACTTGGATACTTAGAAATTGATTGACAAACCCATTTGTGGAAAAACAATTCCATAATCCTTGTCCATGGCTCCATAGCAAGCGATTGAAGACACGGCTGAAGATGCGGTAAAGGCGAAGATTGTCAATGTCTGATGTTCTCCAGATTCTCTGCAGCATTGCACGTACATTAGACCGCACAATGTCTATAACCTGAGAATTCATAATTCCCCATCATTTGATGTGTTAAAAATACAAAGGGTCATTATAAAGATGTGAAACAAAACTAAAACAAATTTTTCCTTAAAAAAAGCAAACATAATTATAAGATAATGAAGTTTGGCCTTCGTTTTTCTCATATATCATTTAGTCTAGTCTTAGTCTTCAAATTGGCTGACTGACTCAGATTATTTGAGTACTAATGTCAATGCGTGAAGTTCTAATTATGCTTACAATACTTGAGCTAGTATGTAGTTTTTAAAGTGACGTTCTTGAAATCTTCAGTACTATTATTGAGTTTCACTGTATCTGGTAGACTATTCCACAACCTGATTGTACTAGGAAAATACGAATACAGTTGGCAATTAACATTTGATTGTGGTAGTTTGAAGATATGAGTTCCTGATCTTGTTTTTCCTGTACTTGTTTTTTCAAAATCACCCATTGGGATTATTGTTTGACCATTAATTGCTTTGAATAAAGTTGTAACTTTGCTTCTAGCTCTTTGTTCTTCTGAGGGTATCCACTGTAATTTTGTCATGTTAGGTTTAGTATTGTCTGTTGTAAAATTAGTTATTTGTTACAAATCTGGCTGCATTTTTCTGCACTTTCTCTATCTCAGCTATTTGGTTTTGATAGTGTGGATCCCACACACAACTACCATCGTCCAGCACTGGTTTGACAAAGGCTTTATAACACTTATCTTTCACAAGTTGAAAGGGTCACTTAGGGTCACTGGTAAGTAGACACCTATTCCATGGACTGAGGCTTTGAATTTTATTGATGTACTTCATCTTTGTTAAATGAAGACAAAAAGTAGCTTGAGGGATTTAAGAGCAAACAGCAACAAATACAAATAAATCTAGATCAAGAAGAATAAATGACAACATTTAAGGTTTACACAATCAATGTTAGATATTTGATATCATTAAGGAAGGAGCCACCAATTTCTTATATTCACATATTAGCATGTCTCTTTTACTCTTCCAGCTGTCTGTTTTCAATTTCTGTTGATTTTTCTTTATTTGTTTTGGGTTGTTTTTTTTAATCTACAGAGGCCTTTGGGCTACAGCATTATAATAATATAATTATGTGGATACTACGACATAGGTCACAGGTAATAGGCACGAGAATACTGACAGATAAATGGAATATTCTCAATGTCCTAAATTTATTGTGAGTCGCACCTCCAGTGGTAAATAAAGGAAACACAAACATGATCTACAAATTCAATAAAGTTTTATAAAAATCAAACAACTAATCTAGAATCTAGGCCTGTACTTCTACGTTCATTCAACATCAATTCTCAAAGGTCTACACAGGTTTTATTCACTCCTTACAAGAAATAGTATGTTAAAGAAAATTCTCTAGAAAGGGAATAATTTTAGAATGTGCAAATCTATGGAAGAGTCCTTTAGGCTTTTCCAGTTCTAAAAATAAGCTCACCTTCAGTAGCACACACCGTTTTTATTTGCTAACCTCTGATGTTACATATTTCATAATACAATTTTATTCAACTGCATCGATCTGTCTGTATTGTGTAGACTTTGATGTGAATTTGATTGTTATAAGATCAGTGTCATTGCATTTATGTTTTTATAGTACATGTACTTTTAATCACCTACTTACATTTTTATTCATTATCTCACTCATTATGCCGTATGCCTAGTATAATTAGGGCTCTACCCCTAATTCCCTTATACTCAGTCATGAGTTTGGGACTAACTTTAATTACTTTTTAATGCACAGTGCTTTGAGCTAAACAAAGAAATGCGTTATATAAATAATTTACTTAATTTATTTTATTTACACTCATTTCACCAGAGTGAATGACACTGGTTGTGCAATAAAGTTACCT
>JAOYNN010180237.1:0-10949 GCA_025770095.1 Goniobranchus kuniei
CAATAGATGAATTTGAAAAGACAAGTACAGGAAAAACAAGATCAGGAACTCATACCTTCACACTACCACAATCAAATAATTGCCACCTGTAGCCTACTCCTATTTTCCTAGTACAATCAGGTTGTGGAATAGCCTACCAGATAAAATGAAACTCAGTAATAGTACTGAAGATTTCAAGAAACAACTTAAGAACATCACTTTAAAAACTACAAACTATTTTAAGCCTAAGTAGAAAGTTGAGTGTTGACATTAATACTCAGAAAATCTGAGTCAGTCAGCCAATTTGAAGACTAAGACTTGAATAATTAGGTGTGACTATGTGATTATTATCTAGAGGCCTGCTGAATGAGACTGGTGTGCTCTCCACAGTGTCAACAAATGTGTTCCTTTCACACACTAGTACACACTATGCTCATTCACTTCACAATCACTCATCACTTCGGATCGAGGAGGCTAGAGGTGCTAAGCAGAAACATTAATTTCTTTCACTTTCAACTTCAGTTCAAGTTCAGAAGGCTTCTACTGGTATCAGCAAAAGGAAGGGTTTATCCCTGGAACAGAAAGTTACCATTGAGGATGCAATAGTAATAGTACTGATAGTGACCCTTGATAATGGATATAACAGGACTCGCTTATGACGGAAAATTGCTGGTCCCGACAGTCCTGTTATAACCAAGTTTTACGGTATTAGAGATAGCATAAAGTCTGACAACAAAAACAAAAGAGGAATTCTGTGACATTTAAATCTTGAGTAATACTTTAGAGAACATTATACTATGTCATGCTACATTTTGAGACAGAAGCCTTTCTATACAGATAACGGTCAGTCATACAGTGAAAGAGAAAAGCATGTCTATTACATACATAATTATGATAAATCGCTGCAACATGGTCAAAAGATAGTCTCATATTATATTATAGTTTTCAGCATCAGAACTGCAGAGGACATTGCTTAAGAAACCATTAGAACATAATATGACAAAGAATAAAAGAACCCACTTTTTGAGTGAAACAAAATATTTGCAATAATAAAATTTCACCCCTTAACAACTCATGTGTTTCAAACAACTTCGCCTCAAGTCCAAAAAAGAATACAAGAGAAATGTAATAAATTTGGTATATTCACATACGATAACAATATCAATATTACACTGATAGCTAGGCCTACTCCTCATGAAGGGAGAAAGCAACAAGTTTATTACTCAAATCAAATCAACTGCTACATGCACAACATGCCACTTTAGTATGCCAAATTCAAAGCCATCTATATCTGAGATGATATTGTAGGGCCTCAATAAATCTGAGCTATTTGTCCTGACACACTTCACATTTAAGAGGGTGACTGCTCAAATATTACAGTCACCAACAATGAACAATAAAACCAACAGCAGGCATGGTCATGTTTCCATGCATTTAAAGCAGACAACTGTCCCTGTGTTTAACTTATCACTTTGATTTGACTACATTGTCAATTTCACACAAGGAGTTTAATAGGATATTTGCCATTGGCCAAAATTGCAAAGGAAGACAAATGATTGACAGTTTAAGAGACTGATTCTTCTGCCATTTTGTACTTACCAATCATTTACTTTCTAAATGGGAGAGTTTGTAACAAATGAAAATTTTCAGACTTCAATGGAAAAAGTCTCATCAGTTCCAGACTTCCACTAGAAGCCTGGTCTTCCAGAACGGGCTCTTGAGCATTGAGCACTGCATAATCATCACCATTGTTTTGTTATTTATGATATAATTTTTATCATCATTACAGAAACCAACAGCAGTGTCAATGTCAGATAAATTGATTTCCATAGGACATAAGTCAAAAAATTGATTTATCTGAACAAATTGGGCACTGGTAAGTTAGTCAAAAGATTCTGTGAACATGGAGGGGTTGTTCTGGTTCATTTTGATTAAAATACTTACTAATGGTTTCCAGCCCATTTTTGCTTTGTTATTTTGAGCTGATGAAAGCTGTTTAATTTGGTTACTTTTTTTGTTTTATTTTGAGTTTTATGGGGGAGTTTTTAAATTACTTTATGACAAAAAAAAGTCTGAAATCCTTCTTCACCAATTCTAAGTATTATCTGACAATGTCTCTCTCCAGATACCTATATAGGCAGAGGCGTCAGCTGGGGTGGGGCTGGCAGCTTCAGCCCCAAATTGAATACTGCACCAACAGTACCAACTAAAATCAAAACAATGAGGCCAGGTAGATCTACATTACAATTTTTTTAAATGTAATAGAGTGAATAAAACTTATTTTGTGAAACCCAAAGGGCCTCCCAGTCCTTCCGTCTTATTGATCACGATTACTACGTATTCACTATTAATAGCTCTTGATTTATTCAATCACTCGCTCTGTCTGCCTGGGAAGTGAAATTTTATTGCTCAGGGCTTAAGCCGCAAAACTAAATTCCCACACATAGAATATGTCTAGACTAACCATGATACTACTGTAACAGTGCAAGATGTACTACGGTCTGCTTACTGTTAAGGCCCATACGAACAGGCCTATAGTTTACACTGGTCAGGACTGCATAGAAACCTGAGTGAACTGTTCTCAGTTCTCACTCACACCCTCCCACTGTAATTTTTTTTCTTTGGCAGCACCATGTGTTGTGTGTATACTATCTATACATTATAGCCTAGGCCGTGATTATGTCAAGATCAGACACACTACATTGAGAAAAGAATCTCTATCATGAATTTGTGTCCATGAGTGGATTTAGATTTACTTGTGTATTGCATTTACGACACCATTTACATGTATAATTGTCCTTTTATATGCATGTGACTGACTATTCAGATGTCCTTATTTTCTAAATATTATGTCCGATCGTGGCAAGCCCCACCCTCCCCATAACCAAAACAACACCTCTGTACATAGGAGGAATTACCCTTCTCAACTATTTATATTACTCTATTTGGAACAAGGGTAGTAGGACTACCAATTGTAATTCCAGACATGTAGGGTACGGGCAGCCACTGAGATCTTGTTGGTGATAAAGCCTTCTTTTGAGGCGAGTTTCACAATATCTATACCAGTACATAAATATGGATTCCGTACTCAGTTTCCCATGTGGGTTTCCTATGCCAGCAGAAGACAAAACAGGTCAACTGCCAGCTATCCTAAGGTAGCATTCTTTCCTTTTATTTTATTCTCTATCAACTTACTACTTCCTCTTCCTGCTTCTATAGACCCTATCCTGTTTTCCTCTTAATTCTCAGTCAAGAGCCCCAGTATCATCCCCCTAAGGATGCATTGGGCTTTAAACCAATCAATCAATCATGAAAGCCAAGTAAATAATCTAAGAGTCATGGCCAGTATAGTAAAATAAAACCTTTGTGATCAAACATTTTTCTTTGTCTTATCAATACATGGAATGTATAAGTCTATTTATTTACAGGCACCATCATAAATGACTCGCTCAAAAGGAAATATAAAAGCATATGAACAAGTGAGTCAAATCTATTAAACCATCATAAATCCTCCCCCCTCCCTCCCTCCTTTTTACCATCCTGTAGCATTGAAGATTTGAAATTTGTTGCAAGAAGCTCTCTTGATGTTATCCATGTACAAACTATTCCTTATTGACTAAAGCAATTTACTGAATGTTTTCTGTTACATCTGCAGAGGCTTTTCGTTTTTTTCTTTTCCCTGAAGGCTCTACTAAATGAATAATAAAAATGGAATTGAAACCTTTATTTTATTTCATTTAGGCAAGTCTCATTCACTCTTCTAGCTATCTGTTTTTGTTTCGTTTTTTATGTCTGGTACTGGTCTGAAAGTAATTTGATTTTCTCTTGTCATCTAAGATTCAAGATACCTTTATTCATTGCCTTTGTAAAATTCATTCTGAGCACATGCTACATATATATAATATAAAAACTTATACTCCCAGGTATTTGACATTTAACTGTAAAGACAGAACAAAAGTAAAGAAGTCATTTCAGAAATGGCATAACTTTGAGATACTTTACAGATGATGGGACAAAAGAATTTTTGTATCTCAGTTTTTGCCTCTTAGATATCAATCTCCGACTTTCACCAATCTGTTGTACTCAGTGTATTCAGGGTGTTTGCTATCTTCAGTGATTTTGTTGGTTTTCTTACAGATGTTATATTTCATAGCTTTTTCAAAACACAATGTCTTGGAGCCTGTTGTTTTATGGGCATTTTTGAAAATTCTATTTAATTTATTCAGCTGGGATTTATTTAAATTTCCCACCATAACGTTTATCCTTACAGAGATGAGAGTTTAAATGGCTGAGACATAAAACATATGCATGATTTTCTTTTCAATTCTAAATGATTTAAGTTTCCCTAAAAAATACAAACATTTGCTTTTTGGATGATAGCATTTTTATGTTAGTCTCATTTCAGTTTAATGTCAAAAGTGATTCCTCATCACTTACTACAACTCTTTCATTTCTTATCATTAGAGGTTTCGATACTAAATTATGTTCCTTCCTACAATCAAAACACATTTCTTTTGTTTTAGATACATTTATCTGAAAAAAATTAATATCACACTTGTTGACAAAATCATGCATTTCTTGATAATATTCTCCTTCAGAGGTACTTCTCAGGTCAATGATTGATGAATCATCTGCAAATTTAATAAATTTGGTACACTGTTTGTTTGCATGATAAGTGTTTGTGTAAATGGTATATTATAAGATTGGTGACAAAAAACAATGCTTTGGTGCTCCAGTGTTGGTGAACATGACTTTAGATTTGGTGCCATTTTTATTCTAAATATTTTGGAGCCTTTCAGTAAGAAATTCCCACACCCACTATACAATGTTAGCATTTACCTTAATTTCAAATAAATTCTTTACCATTAAATGAGTTTGTATTGTGTTGTGGCTAATGGAAAAATCAATAGTGCTCTAACATTGGGTTGTTGTTGTTTTTCAATTCAATGTGTTTGGATATGGTTTCCATGAAAAACAATACAGCATCTTCCACATTCCTATTGTTTTTGTAAGAAACTTGCAGAGGACCTAATATATCATTTACAGTGTTCTGGATATTAGCTTTCACAATCTATTTGAAGTAATTAAACACAATATATGTCAGGGCAACAAATCAGAAGTCATTCAAAACAAAGATTTTTGGTTTCTTAGCCACGGGCAAAATTTCTGCTGTTTTCAATATTGATAATATGGAGTGTGAAATTAAAGATTCATGTAAACAAAAAGGCAAAAATGGGAGAGAGGCGAGGGCTACAACACTTCAGGACTCTTCCACTCACTCCATCCGGGCCACTATACTTATTCTGATAGACATTATTTAAAAGTTATGAAACTTCACTTTCATAACTAACAGGGCAAAGACCTTCACTCCCTTTCTCTCTTAACTCCTAGATTGGTGGTGGTCACTAAATTTCAGGGTATCAAAATGGCAATAGAACTCATTAAAGCTCATTGGCATATTCTACTTACATTAATTCTGTTCTTAACCTTAACATTTCCAGCCATATTTCTAGCAGATCTCCCTATAGCTTTCATGTTATTAGATTTTAAATCCTTTTCTAGTTAATCTTTGTAGATGTTTTTACATTGTTTGATATTGTTCTTGACCTTCCTCTTAATGTCTCTCAGTGCATCTAGGTTACCTGCTTTAAAGCTGGGTTTTTTTTCTTTCAACAATTTCCTTAATTCTTTAGAAATCCAAAGTTTTTTGTTATCAAGGCATTTCCCATTTTTCTATGAAACATTAGAATTTTTTTAAAATTATGTAACCGCAAATCACTTCAAACATTTCATATAAGCTTTGTAAGGAGAGTTTAAATATGCAGAGCTGCCAACCCCACACCATAGAAAAGTGTTTGATCAGTGAAGAAAAAGTGTACAATCAGATGAAAAAGTGTACAATCATAGTCGATACTTGTAACATGCAAGTCAATGGTAATACTTAGTGCAGAAAGGTCATTGAAGTTAACATCATTAATCAAAAACTCAGCATATATCCACTGCAGCAGGAAATGATCGCCAACAGAATTTTTTATTGGATTGCCTTCAATCTTGATAGTATACCTTCCACTAGCACAATTGCTGAAGTGACTACAAGTAAGTCTGAGAAAAGGCATATGAAGGTCCTTTCTCCAATGTTATCACTCCAATGACCTGAACAGAAAGTTTTTATTCTTCTAACCAAGCCTAAACATATTTATCTTTTTTAGAAGGTGACTCCATTTTCTATAAGGGTTGGTTTATTTGTTTTATTTCACAACTTAATGCATACAATCCTACAGCAATGACAGAAAATAAAGAATTTAAGCCTACGCCTTGAGGTCTATCCCATTATGGCAAATCGTTGACTCAAGCTGTGTGGAATTCAGACCAACAACGATAAGAAACGGTATCAAACAAGATGTAAGCTAGTCTATACTGTACAAGTAACAGGAGATGAAGTCTTATAACAAACAATTTATGAAGTATTGCTCAAAATTCAAGACAGTTGTTTCAATACAATACGATCGACAAAAGCAATCACAGCAAATGGAGAGCTCTATCTTTTGTCTACAAGTGGCTAATAGTAGCTCTGGTAACCCAAGTCTGAGTTCGCCGATTGGTAATTATTTTTGGAACTTTTTTAGACGGTGGTGATGAATGTTGACAATGAAGTAAGCTGATCTAATATTGAAGTGCAATTCGTGGAATAAGACAAAGAATTAACCAGGGATACTGTGTGTAAACTCTGTGCTTCAATATTAGTTCAGCTTACTTCAGTGGCAAGATTCATTACCACCGTTTAGAAAAGTTAAAAAAATAACTACCAATCAGCGAGCTCAGACTTGGGTTATCAGAGCTACTATTAGCCGCTTATCTTTTGTCTTAATAAGTCACTTAATGTGCAACCGGGTCTATAGCACATTTAATTGCTTAGCTATCCGACCGCACAATGACACTTATGGAAAAGCGTACGATCACATGGAAAAAGCATATGGCATACGACTGGTAAAAAAGCATACAAATATGCTCTTTTGGCGTAAGGTTGGCAGCTCTGAATATGTCCCAATCAATCAGTGGTTTCAAGAGTCTTAATGTTTTTCAGTCCATTCCTCATTCCATTTTGATTTGACTACTGGTTGGTATCTCTGTCTTCAGTTTTGGTTAGTATTTAGGAATAAGCTGTATAATGTTGTGATCAGATTCTCCAAATGGCAGGAGGGCGAGAGACCTGCAGCTATCAACAATGTTTCCATAACACAAGTCCAATGTATTTCTTAGCCAGGTCAGACAAGTGACATGATGAAAGTGAGTAAAGGTTGGCTCAAGACGATGATGATTAAAGTCACTGACAATGAGTTTCACTAATACATGACGTCTCTTTAATAGGTTTAGAGGTAACAAGGTCAAATAAATACATTAATCACTAATTTCAAAGTCAACCAAGCTAAAGAGAAGAGTTGTTTTGGGATCCTACATTCTTACAGAGAGTGTCCTTCTAAGCCTGGCTAATTTTGCTATAACAGTTGCCTACCAGTAATGAATAATAGTTTGAGTGTTTAACTTCACAAAGATACTGTAATTTTACTTTCAATGACTGGTTTCATAGGCTTGTTTTAAATTTAAAGTTAAACAAAATGAACTAATTCATTGCCTTTCTTCAACTTACAAGAAGTAAGGCATGATAAATTGCTGGGAAAATGGACACGCCTTCTGCTATTTCAGATAAGCCGAATTAAGTTTATATAAAACCTTATTCCTAAATTCCATGAAGATTGATTACACTATAATTATTTCAATACTAAGTTCAGATGTACAATGTATTTGTGAATGCTTTGATACAGATCAAGCAATCTGAGAGAAAAAAAAAAGAAAATAAGATTATGGGAGAGATTGAAATGAAGAAATCAAATGCCTAAATACTCCACAATTCTAAAAGAAAAAATGCAACACTACAGCTAACGCAGATAAATATTTTTGATTGAAAAAGATGACCTGAAAAAAAAAGACTGTCGGTAAATGTAATATTTCAGGCATTTTCATTATCTTCTTGGTTACCTTCTTTACCCTCAACAAAACTTATCTCATGGAAATTCAAATGAGAGAAATGAGAGAACAATGACTACCATACATTAACAAAACACATTCACAGCGAATTTTACAAAATTATGATTTTTATGGAATGGTACAAATACAAGGCAGTTTAGGGCTAGGAATATGTACCACTGAAAAAAGAAAACCATCACAAAAGAAAAAACACATGATTTAAGATAAGTTAACTATTTACATGCCTATCTGCTATATATATCATCAGTATCATTCTCTATACATATATCTTGAGTTCATTTTTTGGTACCAATATAATCCTTATCGGTAGTATGTCGTATTTAAAGCAGGCAATTTCATACAGATGAAAAGATCTTATTTTGAGAGATGATCTAATCTTTAAGATAAATGGGTTTTTTTTTTTGTTCTACCTTTATGAATATACCTATGTATATACTATTATAATATAGAAAATCATATTACTTTGATCTCACCAAATGATGGTGTAACAATACTTGACAATTCAATTTCAGAGAAGTTATGATCATGCTCTCTCTCTCTCTCTCTCTCTCTCTCTCTCTCTCTCTCTCTCCATCTATCTATTTATCTATTTCTCTCTCTCTTATTGTCAAAGATGTCATTTTGCAGTCATGGATAATAAATAATAAAGAAAATAAAATATGAAAAAAATTTTTTTTTAAAATAACGACACAAGATAAAGGCAAAGCTCCTTTAAAAAACAAAAAAATGACAATGGTATTGTAAATTAACTTCTGGGTTATGTAATGGCCAATAGAGTTTTACAGACATTACTTAAAGCTATGTTTATTCTTTTCAATATGATATGAAATAATTTAGGTCTCAAAGACAATTTACTCTTTTAATCAACTGCCCAGGCCCCATATATTAAATAAATAATCAACAATCTTTTAAACATAACGGTTAAGTAAACTTCCAGTGGCAAAATGAAACTGCATGTTTGAGAAAGTTTCAGTGTGCGCCTGTAAGATGACATTTACCAGTACAGAGCGAAATTTCACTTAGGGACAAAAAGTATCATCTTTGTAGCATGCCCAGTTTAAGAAAGCAGGTGAGATGAAACGCACTGACATCAGTTATGTAAAATGAGCTTTGAAAAAGGGACAAATGGATGCTATAGGGTACATTATTGAAAACCTTTACATATGGGAAGGGTTTGAATAGTTAATTAAAATATCTTCGGACCCATCCGCTTAAAATATGTTAAAATGAAAAACTGTTTGTTGTGACTTCCAAATAATCTGATTTTTTGTTTTCTCTTTTCTTTTTGTTAAAGAAGAAAATGACAAAACATGATAAATGTGGAAAGTGATGATGATGGGGGAAAAAAAGGGTCTTCATGTGTTGCATATAAAAAAAATTCCCCTTTCTTACATGGATTCCTCACACCCCATATAAAATCTGAATATCACCAATGCAGATCTCTGCACGTTTGTCATATTATAACATACCATTTTACTTTATGTGACCAACACAAGTATCTTATTGAACAATAAGATCCGTGTTGCAATGCAAAATGACTCATGGAAAGGTTGGTAACATTTAGAGATAACTGGAGATACAAATATGAAAGCATGGGTAAATTGTAACAATAGTAACAGGGTTAAATAGCTGTGATATTGCTTCTGGCACGATGGATTAAAGGATTTTATGATCAATTAACATTATCAGGTTCTAAGTGAGCTGTGGCTTTTACTGGAAATGCTATTACCATATCTGAGTATTTAAAGTCATTTCCATAAGTCTTTTTTTTTCCCTCAAGCATTTTATTACCTCCCTTACCATCAAGCATTATGAGGCAATGAAATTACTGAAAACATTTTAAAAAAAAAAATTCTAATAAAGATCAGTTATATAATCAGATGTACATTTTTATACAAATTTTAACAATGAACTGTAGCAAAGCTCTCAACTATCCATGAAGCACATTATCAGTCCACTACTTTTTATCAAACACCTATGTCTAGCACAATAAGGACATCCGCAAAGACACAAAAATGTAAAGTTCAAAACTAATAAACTTGTGATCTTTAGGTTACTTTTTCACTGTTCAGACAATTTTTACATGAATTATGCATTTCCAGGCAAGTTATATTTAACAAAATCTAGAGTGGACATAAAGCCTTTTCACACAATTTCAGTCAATATGAGCTAGGAAAAAACATAAAACTGCATTATGAGCATCCTCATAGCACACGGATTATTAACCCCTTATTGATAATTTGAGTACAGCCAATGTTCCTCCAGCATAAGTATGACAGACTCCTTTATAAATATAGAACAGCTGGTGTTATCCGGTGAAAGCATGGCCCACCCTTTCTTTATAAATTTAGCTCATCAAATGCTATCTGAAGTAAATACTTATTTCCTAGAATACATGGAGCAAGAATAATTTTAATAAAGAAAAATCCCAAGCACTGAACAACTGAAGTACCACAAAGCTTTTCTCTAAGGGCTGCCAAAAAAGACATAAACTAAATCAAGAAACTAAATTTATTAGGTGAACACCAAACCTCTTGCACTCATTGCTCTTGTCAAAACAATTTTTCGTAATCTTCCTTTCACAAGATGTTTGTGATTTGAATCTATTGACCCCTGAATCCAATATTAAGTCCTCAGTAAAGAACCTATTCAAAATTGTGTTCCGACTCTTTCAAGATGTAAAAAGGGCATATAGGCTGTACTGAGAAACGTAACTTTACAGTAATGATAATAATAATATATGTATCACCAATTAATAATAATAATAATAATAATAATAATAATAATAATAATAAATAATATTTATTACTGCTATTATTATTATTATTATTATTATTATTATTATTATTATTATTATTATTATGATTATTATTATGATTATTATTATGATTATTATTATTATTATTATTATTATTATTATTATT
>JAOYNN010180348.1:0-10947 GCA_025770095.1 Goniobranchus kuniei
CCTCTTATAAATCAGTAACTTGCAAATGAATTTCTTTGTTACTTTGCTGAAATCAAAGATCAAGTAGAGCTGCGCAAGATTTTAAAAGGACACTGTAGTTTAGTGATAAACTATAAAGTTATTAATTTTTGCACGAACCTGCTAAATATATGCAATATCATTGACGGCAAAAGCTGATTTTTTTTAATTTAAGGATTTGTTATTTAAATGATCGATTAGGCAACCTTTTTCATAGAATTACAATTCTAAGCCTTTGTTCCCATCCTGAAGTGATTTACGAATGACCTCACTAATCGAGTCCCAGCACTGCATTATTTTCTATTACAGGGACATTGATTGTCATACACTTTCTCAACTAACGAATCTCCTACAGAGTAATCCATTGGATTCAAATCCGGTGACTGAGTGACTATTCATCTTTCTTAATGATTCCATTTTTTATTTTTAGAATCAAGATACCCTTGCATTATTCTATAGGTATGGGATGTTGTAGAACAAAATCATTGTTTGGATAGGGAGCCAAACATTCATGTAACTTTTGCCTTCAATGATATTGCGTATTTTTAGCAGGTTCGTGACAAAAGTCATGACTTTGTAGTTTGTGAAGAGTTTTTAATGTCGTTTTCAAATCTCATCAAGCTTTAGCTGAATTTAATTTTGACAAAATAACAAAACAAATTCATTGGCATGTTACTGATTTAAAGAAGTCCAAAGTACAGTACTTTTTTGTTGTTTTTTTTTCCCCAGTGAGTAATTTGTAGGACAGTTTGGTACAGACATAAAACATAAAGACTGTTTAGTCCTTCGGAAAGGTTATTTACACACATTTCCTCACACTCAGGTGTTATTGAGTACGTGACTATAGGCAGAGGGGGCAGTACGCAAGGGCAAGTGCTCCTGTAAAATGGATGCATCTCTGTGTATATCCACATGGAAGTGAGAAGGTATTTGGTTGGAAAAGGCCTGTTGAGAATATTTTAATTCTATAAATATAACTTCATACACAGACCAGAGAAATTTTGCTTTCAAATTTTGCAACAACAGAAATATTTACAGGGATAGCCTTAGAGTTTAAAGACCATTGATGAAATATGACCTAACACAGCAGTTTTAAGCATGATGTTCATAACGATGATGACAAACCATGTTCTGGCAAAGCCTCACATAACATAATAAAATAACTGAAAAGCTACAAAGAAAGATGACTTACTGGCAAAAAACCCTTATCTCTCTAACAACATAACAATGGCCAGCAAGCCCTAGCTGTGCACTTAATAACCACCCAAGATTTTCTACAGCCCTTTGTGTGCAAAAGTACTCGATCCATCCAGATAGCAAGCGACCCCCATAACATTTTTAAGTCATGCACTGCACATGGATGGAGGATAGCCACTGAATACTGCCTACTTCCCTCTCCCACCAAACTCTCCCGTCTGAGGACAAAAATCAGAAAAGAGAGCTTGACATGATGACGGATGAGAGAAAAAGCCCTCTATCAACCCTTAGCAGCCTCTTACTGCATGCATGGGGAGTACTGGCAGTGGTCTTTTTCTTCATCATCTCAGTTTAAGAACCCTGATTCACATGGGAAGGTAGGCCTAATCAAGCAAACAGCTGATCCTGAATGAGGAACAACAAGTGAGAGCTTTTATTGCTCAACTGCGTCTAATTTCCGGCCTTGCCCAATGTAAAAAATGAGGCTAAGACGTCTCATAATATTAAGGGAAAAGGTCAACACTACTTTTATACTCAACCTTGAACTCTTTAATATATGAAAGAATGAGACAATAGGCATGGTAGGCTGATACAAGTCGACTCCCCTAGTCTTCGTGGTTTTAGATTTGGTAGGCCTAGCTTGCAAAGGAGGACAATTTTGGGCCACAAAAAGTCAATTTGAGCCAAAAAGGGTTATGAGATATTTTCATAATAAAATATAAACTCAAAATAGTTCTTCCCTTTTTTTCATCAATATTTGAAAGCTAACTGTACGCTGCCGAGGAAAGAGTACGTTGCAAAAAAGTCAAGGGGTTCGTCGACGATAAGGTGCCTCAACAACCCCAACCCGGGCTAGTAGATCAGTAAATAAGCAGTAAAAAGTACATTACCATGATTAAGAAAGAGCCTTGAAGTAAAAATCATATTTTATATATCGTCTTTGTTAAGTTTCTAAACACAGAAGTCAGAAATAGGGTCATGAAGTTTAAGGCTTTATTTGACTAGAATGAGTGTCCCACTTTTTTTCTATTAATATCTACAGGACTCACACATTTAGAGTTTACACAGACAATTTATGAAGGAGGTTTAGGGACACCCATTCTGGTGAAATTAAGCCAAAAACGTCATGACACAATTCCTGACTTACACGTTAAGACTTTACTTAAGTTTAGAGAGGGCCGATATGGATAGAAACAAGCTGAATCTAAAAACGAGCAAATGGAAGTTATGAAAGCAGGAAATTATTGGATAAGAAAGAAAACAGTTGAAAGAAGAATTAAGGACATAAAATTACAACTTTCAATTTCTTAGTTGATAATATTTTTACAATGAAAGCCAGTCAGGTCAACTGTCAACTAAATTGAAGAAAATTAGCAGCAACTTCCAACTTTCGTTTCAAAAGACACAGGTAAAAAATTGATTACAATAATCTTCCTTGAGCTACTCAGTATTAGTTACTGCAAATCTCTTTAGTCTGGAATAAATATAGAAGAGATAAATATTGCGCGACGTCCAGAACATATATGTACTAGTTCAACAACAATATTAAAGGAAATCTAACGAAGCAATGCCACTTCCACAAGAGGCAATGGCTCCAAATTAAAAATTCATCAACCAATTCAACATTGCTGCTTTTGTCCAGAAATTAACTCCAAGATAAATTCATCTCACGATTGAGATAAAAATACCAAATTGAAATCTACTGCCATCAGAAGATGTATTATTTCTGGATATCTCTAAACTAGTGAAAGAGCTTTATCATTTCTGATTTTTCACTTGCTAGCTCCTTAATTTTTAATTTGAAACAGATCTGCCTTTTCAGGTCAGAATTCAAACTGAAACTATCAACTGACTTGAATCTATTACAGACGAATTGGTTTCACTGAGACTGACAAAATGTGAAGTTGAGCAAAGCAAAGATGTTTGCTGAGTCTATGACCAAGATCTCACCTCTAAAACTAATTGAGAATAACATGTCCCAAAACGCCAAGTTTTAAAGTAAATCAGGATAGGCAAGATTGTCTCATAGACTACAAATGTGAAGATCAAAACTGGCTTTGTTCAAGTAAGGCTCATTCGTTCAGAGTCAGATTTTGAAAAAAAATATCTACAAATATTCCCAAATGTTATAATTAGCTATCAAACTTCAAACCTCCACAACCCAAATAATAACCCCCTTCAAAGGAGACAAAAGCCTTTTTATGAAATGCATGACAGATGATATATAAAGAAACAACCAACCTACCTTTACCTGTGTCTGAGTCTAACAGTGCAAGCACCACATTAGGTCATGGAGTTTTGTTTTTATATTTTGTTCTTATCTCAAAGTTAACAAGAAACCTATTTAAATCTCAGACAACTGTTGCATTTCTTTAGACAAAACTTCTCACTGTACATCAATATCACGTGACAGGTGGAATAAAATAGTCATTTAATTTGAGAAAAATAAAACCAATTGACCTTATTTGGCTCTTGCATGGTTAGAATCAGACAATGACACACTTCTAGGCAAAAGCATTTTACATTAATGAAAATTGACCACAAGAAAAACAATGAGGCCTACCTTCTTAGAGACATCTTTATCTTCTTGCAATGGTCCATTCACTTTCAATTTTCCTCTTTGAGCAGGTGACTGATTCTTGTTCATTTCCACAACCCAACTCATTGATGACAAGGCATGGTTTGAAGACAACCTCTCAAATGACTTTTCACTATGCTGAACATGACTGTCATACAATGAATTGGAACTTGTCTCTGGTATCATGGTTGATAATGACACAGAAGATTTGACTACATCCAATGTGTCTTTAGATGGCAATAAACCACGTTGGGAACCACAATCCACTGAAGTCATGTAACCCACTGTGATTGTATTTGAAGTTGATGAATTAACTCCAGATTCTACTTTACAATTTACCACACGTTTTGCTGCCTTCGCACTAGCATCTTCAGCTTCAGTGCCATTTGAGTTGGAGCGGAACTCCCCATCTCCTGGCTCTGATGGGGTATCATCAGATCGTTCTGATGAACTCCCAACACCTGAGTCATGATTTTCTGCCTTCACACCAGAATGTTCCAACAAAACAGTAGTCCCAGAACTTTCTGTCACATTCTCAACAACCATACCACTATGATTGGAATTGTCATCACCTTCAGAGCAAATCTTTTCCTGGGGACTATGCTCCAAGTTTTGACAGGACTCCAATGGTTTGTCTGATGATGGATTGAGCAAATTGGGGAAACTGGCTTTGATAGATGAGCCACTAGGAGCCGCAGAGGTTGCTGCCTGTAAGAGTTGATAGGAACATGGAGTGTTAGAAGAATCTGATTTCAATCTGCCTGGCACCTGAGAGGTGGACTGCGATGATGATGGTAAGAATGATGGCTGAGTTTGTACAACACTGGAGGAAGAAGAAAAAGTGTTTGATGAAGAAGACATGAGAGGCGAGGGTGGACTTTTTCCTATTGAGCTGGCACATGAGGCAGGGTGAAATAAAATGGAGTTGCTTTGTGACTGTACAAGATTATTTTCATGGGAAATAGGAAACGATGACGAGTTGGTCAACTCTGAACTGATCACAGATCCTGAAAGGGTTGATGAAACCCTGGAGGCGAGAGAGGGTATAGGCATAGAATGGGGAGGCAGAACATTGTGGACAGTTTGTGGCACCATGCTAGGATGCACAGGCAACGCTTGAGTGAGGACATTGGTGTCACCACTTTTAGAGAATGATGCACTAGTGGTCTTCAGCAAATGCTGGCTTGAACTAACTGGCAGTCTAACTGGTTGTGAATTTGTAGACTGTGATATGGCTGACACCACTGGTGTGAAGGGGTGTTCTGTGTCCCTCAATGAATTAAGTTGTGCTGCATAGATATTCATTGGACCATCAATATTATCACTGATCACATTTCTCCCATGAGTGGGTACATTTGATGGAAGTCTGTCACTTGAAATCTGTGTGGGTGGCCCTGAGTGAACAAAAGCAGCAGTTGAACTAGAAACCGTGGGACAAGTTCTCAACAAATTAATATCCACAAGCTGAGATACAGAGACAGGCACATTTTTAAAACTAGAATTTCCAACATCCTTCTTTGCCATGGAGGCTGCTGTTAATGCACTTGCCTCCCTTGAATAAACTGAATTATCCCTCATCCTTCCTATATTTGATTCAGGAACACTATCCCTTGATTCCAACTGGCCAGTGTAAGGATTGATTATTTTACCAGCTGCAATTTCCATTGAAAATAAATCACAAGCTTCTTGAGAAGAATCACTTTGCCCATTTGAACCTATGGATCTACTGTTACCTGAACCTATTGCACTACTGATGTATGGTCCTAAATTTGACAATGTGGACGAAGATGAACTCACAAAAACACTCTCACTATATGGACGGTCAGTAGAGGCAAGAGGTTTAATGGGTTCTCGAACTGGCTCTGCTATATGGCTAGCAGAAATGCCAACTCTAGAGTCTGTGACACCACCTGACAAGCTTTCATTGGTAAATTTTGACAGGGATATTGGAGCAAAATCATTGCTGGCTGATGCAGAGATTGCTCTTGAGCTTTCCTTATTGTGAATTGGATTAAACACATTGCCACTGGGTCCTATTATTTCGCAATTGTTGGAAAGAGACTCAGGAGGTATGACAGATTTGGATGCAGATTTAGAAGTTCCATCTTTCCATTTCTTTGGCCGTTTCTTCTTTGGCGCTGGAGCAGAGGATGACTCTCCTGCCGTGATAGCTTTATTGGGGTTCCCACTTGCAACACCAGCAGTTGCAACGAGGGGGTCTGTCTGCAACAAGTTGACCAATAAGGGACTTGACGCAGATACTTGTTTTCCAGGCCTCTGTGTATTATTTGCACTACTGTGGGGATATGGGGGTGGAGGAGGGAGATCCATCATGATACCTGGAGAAGAAGAAGGTGGAAGGACATTGTTCATATTCACTGGTACAGTTACTGATGGTGGTAGCCTCAATCCAACAGGTCCAAACGTGTTCATCCCCCCTGGCAAATTTTTCAACTGAGGACTCACTGATGGCATGCTCAGAGGACCTGACTGGTTGGACGAAGTCTTTGCTATGACAGAGTTCATACGCTGAGCATACATTCCACTAGAACCCTGACCAGCAGAGGATTGATTGGGCATGGGAATATGGAAAGCCCCTTTGCCTTTGGACAATGGAAAAGTGTTTGTGTGAGATCCTCTCTTGGTTGAATTGGGTAAAGTCGTCATCGCTGGCATGCGGTTTGGCCTTGCAGGCAAACCACCAGCCATCTGCCCTGGAAACATGTTTGGGGATGGAGAAACCCCAAGATTTGTTTCTGCAACGGGGGTGTTTCCTGGTGAAGGGCTTGTCCCAAGGACAGAATCGAACAAAACAGTTGCATTTTGACGCCTGGATGGCCCCTGGGTTAGATAGTCCACAATGTTTTTCCTTGTAACCTCTTCACTGCTCATGTTATTCACAGGAGCTTTATCATTTGGCGAGCTTACACCTGCTTCACTTGTTACTCCTCCAATGCTGAAAGGTATTGAAGAGCTGGTTCCAGGAATCCCAACCGAAGGACGCAACATAAGCTCTGTGGTCTCATTGTTACGTCCTGCAATAGTGAGGGATATGGACGAGTCTCCTTGGATTTGTACAGACAAAATGCCCATTTCTTTGAGGGTATCATTGCCAGACTGAGCAAGCTGTCTAAGCCGAAGCGCTGCCTCTTTTGGGATGGTTAAAGTTACTTTCACGCTATTCCATGGTTCAACTTTCTTTAAATTCAGCTTGTCTTTATCTGAAAAAAAAATTGTTTAAAAAATGTCAAATTTGAGAAACTGGCTAGAGAACAAAACCATTCAAAGAAGCAAAGTTAGAAAAACTAGTCTAGTCTACACTTTTTTTTAATATACCTCGTTGATATATAAAGGTCTTAGCTAATGGCTCAGCCCTATGTAGTCTAAATTTCTTGAGTAGCCTCCTTGATCAATGTAACTTTGCAAACAATTTTGAAAGCAATGAGAAAACATGAGGTAGATCTCTTTTGATTAATCAGATGAATGATAAATAAATTTAAATGACAACGACCCTGCATTTTTTAAGTATAGCCAATCATAACAATTCAATTCTCAGTCTGCCCAAGAGTCTGCCTTAACATATTTGTTGTCTCAAATAGTAAGATCATAGGCAGTCAGTATCAACACCCTAACAATTTACCATTTTGATCAAATTATCTTGAAGTTTATTTTATATTCGGCAGAGCTGTATCAACCCGCTATTTTAGTGATTCACAATACACAAATCTCTTAAGACCAAGGGCTTGCAGACTGATTCATGGGTTGTTATTCATTTGAATCAGTCGATTCATTACCTTTACTATGGGTTTATGGAGGTGAGACTGTAGGGCAACTAAGTAAGGCTGTCTCTGTGCTCGCTGGGAGCATAAAGATGCATTTTTAACCAACTCAGTCTTGAGTACCAACCATGGTTCCATGACAGTGATCAATGCACGTATGACTGCCAAAAACAACCATTGAGCGAGTGAGAGGGAGATCAGAGTGAAGAAAGCAGACGTCAAGACTGATTCACTGAATTGCAGGTAAAAACATTTCTAATTGCTGCCTTATGTCATATTTTTTGCTTGTATGAAAATGAATCCATGAATCAACCTGAGGCTTAAACATCCTTAAGTGTAATCAAAACTCCTCTCAGTAGTAGTAGTCAGTCTAGAATCGTGGTGACATGGGACAGGGGAAGGTGCGAGAAGAGCGCCTCTATACAAGTAGGCATAGATCTGGATTTTACATTATTAGATCTAGAATCTGGATAAGATTTAGGTCTAGAATGAGGTATATCGCACAAAAGATATTAAAATAGATTTCATTTTCTTTTTATGTCTCTACTCACGGCCAAGATATTCAAAGAGGAATAGATAGTAGTGTGATTTGCCTTTAAGATATTCATGAATCAAATCATCATCATAGATCTTGTGGGTAGCATAGCAAGGTAGCTTGTGAACGCACTCCAGATCTTATGATCAGAAAAACAGCTCAAATATCCGTAACTTTTAAAAAATAAGGGATACTAAACAAGAGAAGCCTCTACACTAAAAACTATATATACAAGATTTAGTATATCGCATTCTACTGTCTCTGGTAGATCTTTTTAATGCATGGCAAGCATGTTGTTATATTAACCGGAAGTAGGCGACAAATGACCAAACCATATAATATTATGTACTCTCTCTCTCTCTCCTCAAGACAAACACAAATGCAACCCTTAATATTATGCAACCCTTAATATTATTATGTGTATCACCCTGCCACACGATCATTTCAATGTCATATCGTAAGTTTTGCGTGTATGCTTGATACAGTCGCCGCCACTTTGCGTCAGTTAAGGGAACGCTAAACAGCTATGACAGAACTTTTCCTATATAAAAGTCACTGGATAGCATCAAGGCGTTCCGCTTAGCATCGCGGTCCATTTATTGAAGGATGAGAAGAATTTTCTTCCAAATTTTAAGAGATAGGTTTAAACAAGACAAGGAACAAGCCACGCAAAGTGACCTAATCAATGCAATCGCGATGTTACACTGCTTTATGATGGGTATGCTGCCATGCTGTCTGGTCTTTCCTGGCTGATTGGGTATAAACGTTCAAACAAAGGGGCAGAGGACTAAAGCTGGACAATTCCATGCCAGAAGGGGAAATCTTATTCACACCTCTTACAAACCAATGAATGAATCCAACCAGACCCCTGAGTCTTATCTCGTCTTATGCTACCAGCGGGTAGAAAAGATAAGGCTTGACTGGTAAGTACGGTTTTATGAGCCTACTCTTGCGTGAGCTAAACACTTTCCACTCTGTGAAAAGCGGGATGGGAGAGGTGATAGTCAACTAGATGTTTGCGTGGGATTGGATTAATAGAGACGGAAACAAAGAAAAAGGGCATTTGCACTCAAATTATAACAACACCGCAGGGATTTGTCAGACCGACCTTCTCAAAGACTATGTGGTGGGAATCCCCGTAACGCCCGTTTTACTTTTTGTTAAAAAAAGAAGAAGCAAACACACACAAAAAAACCCAGGCAACAACAACAAAACAAGAACAGCAACAACACAATAATAAAATATAACTTTAAAAAAGATATAATAATAATTCAACACACTTCAAGTCGGCTTATTTCTTGATAAGGGGAGGTAAAGACATGTACTTCATTACAACATAGATATTATAAACACCAAAAAGACCTATCATGGTGGCTCATCTTATCAAACGGATAGCGTCATACAACGGTTAACGTCACGGTGAAACCGTGCAACAGGCGCCGTGACACTAAGTGGCGGTGACTATACTACATTATTACATTGTGGGCCAATGTTTTAAACATGAAAAGTCAAAGTAAAACTTGCATGTCACTACACTGCAACACTGATGTCCCCCACCCATTCCCCGATCTCTCTCTCTCTCTCTGTATGCTTCACATTCTACAGTACATTTTATGGTAAACCATGAGCACCACATGGGTTGTTTATGGTTTGTTTTTTTCCCCTAGCTTGTATTGAGGCTTTTGGGTTGGTTTAGGATTGGTGGGCGACAAGGACGGAACTTTCAGAATGTACAGATCTCCGTAAAAATTTAAAATTAGTGTCCACTGTCCACAGTCAAGGTATGCATGTTCTGCTGAATGGCTGATCATCACATTCTAGCATAAACTGAGCCTAGGCCTACCCAGATGACAATGAAAAATCGTATTAAATACGACTTTGTAGGAACGAACGGCAGCCATGCTAGTGTGAAAAAAGGGTAGGAAGGGGGTGGGTGATCTCAAGGAATGGGTAAACTGAAGGCATGACATCGGCAATTAATGCAAGCTACCACAATGTGAGCAGAGCTTGAGATTCTAGGAAACAGTGCATTAGCTGCTCTTGTAAGTAGGTCGACTGCACTGCTTTTAACAAAGGTGACTACCATGTAGATCTATGTGTGTGATTGTGTTGCTAATTTAGTCAATGACTCAGCTTCGGGATAGAGAAGAGAGAAAATGATGCTTGCCAAAAGCACACTTCTTCTGTTTTAAAAGGTATGTAAACCCCTAATGAAATATTAAAGAGTAATGCCCACGCACGACAAAAACTTTAAGGGGGTAATCTGCAGGTTTTAATGCCTAAAATATACAAAATACGCACATCTGTGCGTAATGGGGAGCCCTGTGTGTAGTCCACTGTTGAACAAAAATCTCAGAATGTTGTTTCAATTTCTTCTGGTCTTCTGCATTGTATCCTATGAACTTTATCCCCCAATTTTTTTTTTATTTCCTCTCTCAATCTTTCAATTGGTCTCCCACTATTCCTTCTGCCATACAGTGTAATCCAATCCATATATATAATTCTCTTATAGTCCACATATAGACGTGTGATGTACCTTCTTCTTCTCCCTGGTTTATGCTGAAACTTCAGTCATTTTGGTGAAGATTCCTCCGCAATTTACAAAGATCTTGGTTGGTGCCATCTCTCTCATCATTCCAGAATCGTATGGTGGGTGGCACGAATGAGTGAAGATGTACGTTCACCCGCGACTGCAGAACGACAAATTTCAAGTGCTTTCTTAGATTTATTCAGAATCTATCGAGGGGTATTTTTACTTCCATCTTTTAAGCCTTTTAATAGTAAGTCGATCTTGTTTCTTTTCCTTCTGTCTTGCAGTGTGTCCAAACTTGATTCAAAAT
>JAOYNN010180459.1:0-10947 GCA_025770095.1 Goniobranchus kuniei
CTTCTTCTTCTTCTTCTTCTTCTTCTTCTTCTTCTTCTTCTTCTTCTTCTTCTTCTTCTTCTTCTTCTTCTCCCATTTAACGCGCTTCTACAGCGGATCACTTATTACAGGTGTACTATTTGAACGATTTGTGGAAGTTTTCAACTGAGAGAACCCTCGGGGATTGAAACTCTCAAAGGGTATGCCTGCTGGGAAAGCACTTTGAGATTGTTCTTAGAACAGTGGAAAACGCTATCTGTATAAATGCACTTTTTATCTTTATTTAGATGTTCTCCATAACGGTATTGGAAAGGGTTATAAGCCATGCCGTCACGCACCAAATCTCAAAACTCGAGCAATGTTAAAGAAAAGACAAAGAGAAAGATTCAACTATGGAAACTTATTGGTGTTGAACGTCGGCAATCCGTCCATAGCCCCAATGTTCTACTTTTTCCAGCTGTGAGTTTGTTTGTATTTTTATTTGTTTGGTTTTGCTTTGTTTGTTTGTTTGTTTGTTTGTTTGTTTTTGTTGGGGTTTTAAACAAATGTGCACCCTGCACATCGTAAAACATCTGCAATCGAGGAAAACACTTCAATGGTACTTGCAGTTTGCATTGGAAGAAGAAACGTTCGAAAAAAGGGAGCTTATGTATTAAGGCACTTTATCTAGCATATACGCTAAGGTTTCACAGTGGTTTAAAATAATCAATTTAAACAAAAAGCCAGTTCTTAAAATCAAATTACTCAAAATGTAAATGTGCCCTACTACATGCAACATGATGCATAATATTTCTCATCGAAAAAAGAAAATTAGAGAATTTCTGCTACCGTGAGGTTTGGGAGATTTCGGGATTTAAAAAAGATACCACAGAAATCCATGTTGGCATCTGAAACTTCTTTTTTTATGTCTAAATTATTTTTGCATGTTGTCGTAATAATTAAAGATCATTATTGTAAGAATAAATCACACGCTTTTTTGACTGATATGTACAAAATCGGATTCCTGTCCCCATAAGCCAACGAGATTGGGATTCAATCCTTGGGTTTTGGCCTGCAGACGGAGTGCAATGCCCACTATACCACAGCAGTTCCAAATTATGTCTATTCCTTACCGCCCCCCCCTTCCTCCGCTGTCCCAAGGGATTACATGATAGTAATATTACTCCCATCAAAGAATTTGGTTGGTCTCACCCAGAGGAGTGGGGGATAATGAAAAGTCTAGAGTTAAGCAGAGAAAGCTAAGAAGTGGTTTTGGGGAGTGCTCCAAGTTGGACTGGAGAAGACGTGCGTCCTGGAATCAATCTTCCGTCTTGTAGCCTGGGGACATGGTACGTGTAATCAAACGTAAGGCGATAGAATAACTTTTTTCTGTGCCCGTTGTGTTTTAATCACCTTATTGTTTAGGAAGTAAGAAGATGGTGATAGTAGATGGCAAAAGAGAAAAAAGAGGGGGGAGAGCGGAGAGATGAAAATGATTATGTTGCATAACAAGGGATAAAAATGCAAAAGAAGAGTGAATTTGAAAAACAGAGAGATTAAGGGCGGAAAGGGGAGATAATCAGACGTGGCGTGTAAAAAGGGAGATGATGGCAATAGAGCTTAGGGTTAGTAGTTTCGTTTGTCTGTTAAATATTGATACAAAGATGTCGAATTAAGGTTGAAGTTGTCTGTAAGAGGAGAATTTTCGCTGTATTGTATGAAAGAGTAGAAGTAAGGAACTATGTCAGGGAGCAGTCCAATTGAGGAACTCGAAAATTAAATTGTTCAATTTGGTGAACTCCTGATCTGGTTGGAAAAAATGGAACCATCAATTTTGAGTAACAATTGCACATTCAATTTGAGGAACCATTTTGAGAAAAAGTATCAAATTTTGGTATCGCCATGTTTAAAAACCAAACATTTCACATCTGCTTTGAAAGGTTTGGAATTTTCACATTTATTCATAACATAATATTATTATTCAAGTATATATAAACCATGACGTAATAGTAATTTTTTTAAATCTCTAGAGATTTGTGGCTGCATTAGAGGTAAAGGATGACATAGAGAACAGAGTACGGCCGAAAAAAAGAGATAGGTAGATGGTGATATATAGATAGATAGCTAGATAGATAGATACATGAGTTCAGGATGCCCCACCAATAAGGAACTGACTGTAATATGAAACAAAACTTCGCCAGATATAAGTGTTGTAGTTCAGGATGCACTACCAATAAGGAACTGACTGTAATATGAAACTAAACTTCGCCAGATATAAGTGTTGTAGTTCAGGATGCCCTACCAATAAGGAACTGACTGTAATATGAAACTAAACTTCGCCAGAACACAATCATGGTGCGACTGATGAGAAAAATCTGCAGAGAGAATTAATAGTTTTGCGAGCCTTTTATAAGTTTAATCACATTTTAAAGGCACTCCTTGTTTTAACCAACATTTTATTACTAGAACTCAACCATGGCTAATGCGGCCCATCAAGATATCCATGCTATAACTATAACATTAGAAGAACTATTTTTGCTGTTAGTGCCAAGCCTATTAGAACCCAGAGGGAAATTGGTGGGTGAACTTTATATCCATACTCTAGTTATTCGAGTTTGTCAAACTAGGTGCTATATTACCTACTTGCCGTGCCTTATAACAAAGTCAAGTGGCGTTTCAGCGATTGTCGGTTTCGGCGCCATTAATTGTCGCGTTTTTGCGGTGCTTCCCCATTTTTGGGATATGATCAATACCGTAATTAAACGTTTGAAATCTGATCTTTTGAAATTAACAGTATAATAATATTTTATATAATCTCAAGAGATCGGACACAAAGAAAAAATTGTATACCGTTCAACGAAAAAAACCAAACAAAAACAAAACAAAAAAAATCAAAAAAAGAAAATCTGCATATCTTTTTCTTTTCGATTCTGAATCCCTCTCACGAACCAATCTCTTAACTCCTCGTGAGGAGTGTAGTTTTATTGTTGTGAGAAGAGTTTATGCATAGAGTAATTTTCTTGACCTCTGTGTGATTTTCTTGATCTCTGAGTGATTTTCTTGACCTCTGCGTGATTTCTTTGACCTCTTTAGTTGTCAGTGCGTGCATTTTGCAAATGCACGTGATTTTTCATGTTTTAATTCATAACATCAAAATATTATCCGATCAAAATTCACCAAAATTGACACAGTGATGACTAGTGACGTAAGACTATTTGTGCAATATGCAGCTCGTTTTATTGATTCACTTGCCTTGGATTTCTGTCACCAGCATGCATCCTTTAAATTCAGAACAGAGAGCTATTGTTAAAGGGCGCTTACAAAGCGACCAGAATCAAGTAAATGACGATTTGCAAGCTCTTCAGGAGTATCTCAGTCAACATAATCAGTAGATTTTGGGACCAATTTCGTAAATCTGATATAAAAGCAGACAGACGTGGAAGTGGACGATTAAGGGCAATAACTCCGGCACAGGATCGACGCATTCCTCGGCGGTATCATCTCCTGAATCTCTTTCAATCGGCTTTCATAACGGTCTCATTGATGACGTTAGGCTGAGTAATCAGACCGTCAAGAAACGTTTGCATGAAGCACTCACAGAATTATAAATACACACAGACACACACATATGTATACATATATTTAGTTATTTAGTTATTTATTTATTTATTTATCTGTGGAAGCACTCACTGTTTAGAGCTACCCAACCAGCGCAAAGAAATGGCGCAATATTTAAAAGATAAGATAAAGATTGCATTTATGTAGCGCTTTCCACCGTTCTACGAACAGTCTCAAAGCGCTTTACAATAGTTTATCCCCTAGCAGGCATACCCCTTGGGGAGTATACAGTGAAGTGGAGAACATTTTAAGCAACAATACCAGTCTATTGCTAGATAGGCCTACTCATTTAACACCTGAGTCGAGTGAAGCAATTATGGTAAATTTTCCCGCTTAAGGAAAAAAACACAAGTAGTCGCTGGCGGAATTGAACCTGGGACCTCCGAGTCCCGAGTCGACTCCTTTACCATTGAGCCATCTGTACCCCAACATTTCAACAATACAATGGCAGGCACATTGCTTACTTTTCTTTACCGCTCCAGCTTGTCCTGGAACGATGGCCATCTGGATGTTGCTACCCATACCCGCCTTCTGAATTCCACACGATTGTTAGCCAATCTTCTTGTTAGCTGTGTTGGTGGTCTGTAGCCATTTCACTACATCGTCTTTCCATTGGCTTGGTGGTCTGTAGCCATTTCACTACATCGTCTTTCCATTGTCTTGGTGGTCTGTAGCCATTTCACGATATCGTCTTTCCATTGGCTTGGTGATCTGTAGCCATTTCACGATATCGTCTTTCCATTGGCTTGGTGATCTGTAGCCATTTCAAGATATCGTCTTTCCATTGGCTTGGTTGTTGTCCCTTTCTTCATTTGCCCTCAACCTTTTCCTTAATAATTTCCTGCTCTAGTGAATTGAGTCCTTTGATTTGGCCAAAATAAGAAAGCTTTTGTTTTATTGTAATATTATGTTTTAACATGTAACTGTTCCTGATTTTCAGTTGTTGTGTAATTTCTTCATTTTTAGGTTTTCTGATATCATGTTATTTGGAGGATCTTAATGTAACATGTCATTTCGAATATTTTAATTCTATCTATTTCTTCCGGACTAAAAGTCCATATTTCATAGCCGTACAAAGCGATGGTGAATATGCAGGCTTTCGAAATTTTCACTTTGGTGTCAGTTTTGTCCATTCCAGATCTTCTCCATGTTATTCAACTTTTGCTTCGATATGACCATGCGTTTTCTTATTTCCCTTTTCGACTCCTCATAATTAAATGAGTTTGGTGCATCCATCTGGAAACTGTCGCATATTGAAAATTGGTATCTCTGACCTCCCTGACCTCTTTTTCAGCCTATAGGTTTCTTTTGTTGAACAGCATAAATCTAGCTCAATCGATTATAGGCCTACTTCGAAGAAGAAAAGACTGTCAATTCTACACACAAAGGATGAGACATTGATCATAACAGTTGTTGTGTTGTCAGCAGTTATTCTTAATGGGATCTGATCTAGATCTAGATCTAGGGATGCTCTTACACAAACAAAGGGAGACCCGGAGAAGAGAGGACACAATGTATTTTCGCCAAAGAAGAGGATCTCCTAGGACTGAAAATAATGTCGATTTCTTTTTCTCGCCATCCTTTCTCCGTTCGAAGAACGGGCTTTCCAACTAGTTTATTGGTCTGTGTGGTTTTTTTTTTTTTTTTGTTTTTTTTGTTCTACTTCCTGGCATTGTTCAGCAATATATTCTATTGCAACTTTTGTGTAAAAATTTTTAATCGGAAATCTCAGTCTCAGTGGAGACATGCGCATACTCCAGAATGTACCCATTTTGCAAGTTTTGTTGTTGTTTTTTTTCTGAGCATTGCGTGGGTGGCATTGAGCGCCCATGCGGCATTGGCGCTTTTTGGGTTGAGGAAGATGGAGAAACCGTGGATGCAACGTCGAAAAGGTACCTCCAGGTGCTAAATGGAGAAACCGTGAATGCAACGTCAAAAAGGTACCTCCAGGTACTAAATGGAGAAACCGTGAATGCAACGTCAAAAAGGTACCTCCAGGTGCTAAATGGAGAAACCGTGAGTGCAACGTCAAAAAGGTACCTCCAGGTGCTAAATTGAGAAACCGTGAGTGCGACGTCAAAAAGGTACCTCCAGGTGCTAAATGGAGAAACCGTGAGTGCGACGTCAAAAAGGTACCTCCAGGTGCTAAAGAAGTTCAAATCACGTTGATTAGGACAGGCTTCAACGTGGGCGAGCAGGTCTTTATACAAGATGGGCGACAGCTCACGCAAAAAGAAAAAAAAATCTCACGGACTAACCGAAGCAGAACTTGGGGATCAAGATGCTTTCACAGAATGCTGTGCAAGTGGATCCCGTATTATCGTGCCCTTAACCCTTTGGACTATTTTCTGTATAGGTATCTTCATGACAGAGTCTTCAGACTCAATCCACAGCTACTTAGCAGCGAGGAGTTGTACAAAATGAGACACATTTCACGAGGCGACTCGGGATGTGGTTTGAACAAAACGACCAACATACTGATCATTTAATTTAAATTAACAGCCAATTAAAAGTTTTAGATTTGCAATGGAATTCAGGTCTGCACATTTAAGCGTTCTTGTTTCTGTTACATTTGGCGTTAAGACTCAAGATGTTTGGACAATCAAAAAATTCGTTGTTTGTTTGTGTGGTTTTTTGTTGTTGTTTTTTGGTGTGTTTTTGTTTTGTTTTGTTTTTTGTTTGTTGTTGTTGTTTGTTTGTGTTTGTTTTGTTTTGTTTTGTTTTCTTTTGTTGTTTTATTGTTGTTGTTTTGTTTTTGTTTTTTGTTGTTGTTGTTTTTTGTTTGTTTTTGTTGTTTTTTTTTGGGGGGAGGGGTGCTTGTGTGTAATTTCTAAAAGTGGTTAAGAAAATGCATTTTTTTAACGGCTGTATATTAGATTATTCTCTGTTGTCTAGTTGTCAAATGTTATCAAGGAAAATTGCCAAACTACATTTAGTTGGTCTCTAAATTGGCGCCTTTCTGATCAAAACTTGTTGTTGAGTTATTCACATTTCACTTAATACTTATGCTTATGGGACTCACGGTATTTACTGGATCAATCTAATATTGGTGTAGAGTATTTCTATGAGTCAATACATAATCCGTTAATCAGGGCTTCCTATCAACTAACGGTGTGGATATTAAAGGAGATTAATCTAATATTGCAACAACTATTAGCCTGGTAAGGTTAATTGTGTCTAACAAATCTGGACCGAGAAATTACATGACACAAAGTCACGACTGAATGACAATGGTTGGAGAAGAGGAAAAAAGTAATAATCGTGATTTTGTTCCACATTGACAAGTTATTGGTGAAAACAATTGGTACGTCTCTTTACATTCTCCTCCTGCCCCTCAACCTCCTCATCCTCCACCTCCTCCTCATCCTCATCCTCCTCTCTCTGTCTTCTTCTTCTTCTTCTTCTTCTTCTTCTTCTTCTTCTTCTTCTTCTTCTTCTTCTTCTTCTTCTTCTTCTTCTGTTTGTCCTCCTTTTCTATACTGAACTTTTTGGATTGAGCATTATTGTTAATAAGCCTTTTTAGTTGAAACAACTAACTTTGTTGGTCGTATATAAGAGCACATGTAGTTGACTACAGATCAATTTTGAAATAGTCCAAGCTGCTGCTGCATGTAACCATAATATTATTGAAAGTATTTTTATTTCCCGCCAATCGTGTGCCTTTAAACGTTCAGATTGCGAATTAATTTGTCTCATGTTTTCGATACATCCATATCTTGCCGTTGTGAGAAAACTTCATCCGGATATCCTACTCTGGAGAGTATTATCCAGGCTCGTTATCCAAACATTTCATTAACCAAAACATTTTTACAACCAACTACTACTCTATACGATTGCTTTTAAATGCCTCTCTTCAGCAGCTAGAACTAAATTCTGAATCAGAAATTTAAAATATTACTTAAAGACATTTTTAAGGAGACATTTCTGCACGTTTGCTGTGGTTGTCTGCTTAGATAATCGACTTAGAACTCAATAGTGGACTAGACAAAATGAGCTTTCAACCAGGTATCCATAAAAGTGTTACGAACCACGAAGGAAGTACTCATTATTCTTTTGTCTATACACATTTCCTCTCAATACATAATGGCCAGTCACTGTCACCAAGTACCACATTCCTACCCGGTAGATGTTTAGTAGCTTAGCGTTAAATTGCAGAAAGCTCAGCACTGTTCAAAAGCCAAATCCAAAACGTAGGAGCAGGAGTTATAACGCTGTACCGTCCACATAAGAAATTAGAAATTACTTTATATTTTAGTAAAGCATAGTCTATTCGATAGTCAGTTTTCACGTCGTAACGGTCATGGTATTTGGGCGAATCAGAACGGCCGTATATGAATCTGACTTGTGAGAAAATTCAATTCGAACTAATTTCAACAACAAAAACAACGAAGGTTGGGGAGAAGGTAGAAGGGATGAGGGTGTGTAGAATGGGGGAAATGTGGGCTGAGGGGTATAGGACATTTAATAGTCATAAATACTCCTCTCCATTATTATTTAATTCTTCCCCTCTGGCGCATGACTAAATACGATTTCGTGGCAATAATAGATCTATACTTCAGGGTCTCGCCATCCTCCAGGAAGTACTGTGGCTGGGGCCAACTGACATCAAGGACAGCAGCACTACTTTTCATTATGAGCCTGCCAATCCAATGAGCCGATAAATGTCACGTGCAGAGTGATCACTACGCCCACGTGGCGTTGAAGGCGCGTGACGCAAATAATGAAGACGGGAAACGTTCCATAAGTCATAGGAGTCCAGGATATCAGAGTCACCAAAGGTGTGTGTGTGTGTGTGTGTGTGTGTGTGTGTGTGTCTATGTGGTATTACATAAGGGAATAGTTTATGTAATATAAAGAGATGAATAAATGTTGACGACGTCGCTGGTCGTAAGAATGCCGATGCTTTGCACTATTGGTTTAGATGCAAATTCAGTCAATTTGCTTTTCTCGGCACGTTTGGCAAAGAGTAAAAAGAAAATTTGCGCTCGATCGATTGATGTCATGTGAATTAAATTTTGAACTGCCATTTAAATATGCTTCATGCTTTTGCTTTTTATTACCTCGTTTTGCATTATAAGACGAAGAACAGTGAAGATATTATACTTGTTTTTTATTAAGCCCGGGCCCCATACCCGTACCGCCATTATTAGTAAATCATGTAACATGTATAAGTCTTCTAATGTTACAATATAAGCTGAAATATATGTTTAAGTGCTCATTTCGTCCTACTCACAATTACATAACATGCAATAAATGTTAATTAACACGTCTATCCCGGTCCTTTACAGTATCCTAGGCGAGGCCTGCCCCCAAGCCCATCGCCCTAATGGCGTACCAGCTAAGCTTAATGAATGTTGTTTCGCATTCTTTTTCTCTATAAAACAAAACGTGGCCATGAATTTGTGCGACTGTTATTTCTATTCTATTTCAAAAAGGAGGATGAAGAATGGACACTACAAAGAATGGGGATGGGGTATCAAAATCAAATTTGCACTCTCCAAGCTGAGTGAGCCGTGAGAAAGGCCAAACCCCCACAAGGCAACAGAACGATTCATAATTAATTGACAACACGTATTATGGGGATGCAGCTTCATCCAAATATAATCACTCCATCATGAAATTTTCTCGGTATTTCCGGGTTGTCAACAGTTGCAGGCCGCGAGGAGGAATACCCACTGGCGTAAAAGGGCCAAAACCGCCACAGCTCATCGCCGATTATGCCTGCAGGACCACCTCAAATAGCGAGAAAACCATCCTAACACCATCTTACCTGCATTGCCAACACACGAAGTGTTTTGCTTTCAACTTTAAGTCACTTTGCAAGACCAATTTTACTTCCATTATGTTTGTCTGGGACAGTTAGTATCATGCAAATCTATCAGTTTACAGCAATAGAAGCAGAATAGAATGTTATAATTAGTATTTTTATCTAATTAAATGATTTACTCTATATCATCGCCTTTTCTTTTTCGGAGGCAGTCAGAAACCGGTCTTACTTTTTCATGCAAACATTCAAACAGAAGAAACGAAGCTCCTAAATGATGTACCAACACTCAAAAACTCCAAGTCATCCTTACTGTGATAATCCAGACTATAAAAGCACTCCTATTCTTAATATATACTACGGTTCCACCAGTTTATTTTGACTCAACCAGCACGAGACAGCATCCGATAGATCGTAACCCTTTCCACAGAAAGTCGAAATAGAAGATGGTGATCCACTATGCTGCCGCAAGCTAGCTAGGGAAAACTAGTAACAAAAAAGAAGAGATGGTAGCCTATCCTACGTTCCGCTCTCCCTCTTACGAAAGACAAGTAGCGGTCGAAATAGAAGAAGAAAATAGTATGGCGACTACGTTGCAAATTTAGCAAGCATTCATTCTCTCTCTAAAGCCTCGCTTGCTAAATTTGCAACTGAGCCACCATTATAATTAACCTGGGCCCCGTTGCCTAAGGCGAGCGTTTGCAAACCGTTTTCTCTCAGGGCTCTGCCAAGGTTCCCCTCGATCGATTGGTGGAAAAAGCGAATCACGTGACAAGTACGTTTCATTGTGGCACAGAGGGTCGCCATGAGCTGCACATGTCACAAGCAAAGTTGGGAGAACTATTCTCAGTTTAAAAGTAAATATAAAAAAGAACGGATTATTATATGTCAACAATTCCTTCCCTATAATTAATTATATAGACCATAATGTAGACCATACTATTCGCTTTTCCATCAATCAATCGAGGGGAACCTCGGCAGGGCCCCGAAAACGGAAAACGGTTTCGTGAGCGCTCGGCTTAGGCAAGGGTCCCTGTTATAATGATAAACACGATCATGACCCAGACACGTTCAAGGATTGATATCAAATAACAAAGAAACACAAATGTAAGTGGATTTATTGATTAGATAGGGAATGTTTAATTCGGAATAATATACGAGAATGAGAAACATTTTTATTGTGCTTTGGAGTCCCGATTAGAAATATATTATTGTTGACACAATTGTTAGCAGAAGGAAACAAAACAAATATTATCGTTGATAAAGATATGAATTTTTAACAAAAAGATCGGTAATATGATGAATAAGAGGCTCAGATACAATAATTAAAGACTGATGATGATGGAAAATACTGATGGCCTGCATGACACACAGAAGTAGGCCTATCAACATGTTCTATTCTTACAGTGCAACACACTGAGAGGGTCAGAGACAACTAGATAGATATATACATAGAAGATAGATAATAAATAGATAAATTGATGGATGGATACATAAATAGATAGACAGGCAGATACATAGATAGATAGACAGATAGATAGATAGAGATAGATAGATAGATAGATAGATAGATAGATAGATAGATAGATAGATAGATAGATAGATAG
>JAOYNN010180570.1:0-10946 GCA_025770095.1 Goniobranchus kuniei
TTTCTTTGATACTGGCCAAACTGGAACGCTGCTGACAGCGAGTTTTACTGCACTCTTCATGCAAACGGCAGAAATGTTGCTCATTTGGATTGTGTATTGAGTGATAACATTAAAAGACAACAATGTCAGTGTTTTTCACGCTAATAGTTTGATAAAAGCCACTGCCAAGGAGATTCGCCTAAAATCCGTATGTTGTCTCTATCTAATCTGTCACTATAATGAGCCTAATTTGTCAACAAAATCGTAAAACCCCAACTCGCGAGCAGCCTTCACCACGATTGACTGCCTCCTTCATTATCTGAAACCTGACTGCGCAGGTAGTAGGAGCTGCGCGTTGAACCAAAATCTCAACGAGGCGATGCCATGTCAATGACATCTTTTACCACAACCCTCATCAAAGATATCTATCAAATTGACCCTAACCTACAGCTTTAAACACTCTAAGACCTTGAACATCTAAGATATCTAACCTAGAACCCAAAAGAATAGAAATTCAAATAGCTGTAAAGTACAATCACTGAAATTGCTGTGGTGACCTGCTCTGGTGGACAAGATGCTAACAGCAATAAAGGGTGTATCATGTGTAGCCCCATGTATTATCCTGTCTTCAACTAGTCCTGTGTTTTATGAATCCTCTTCACACTGACTTCCATCACATCTTCCTTACTGCCATCCATATACTTATTTATCTCAATATGGACTCTATCACTCTGCTTTCAAACCTGCTGACCAGAGTATGCCCTCAAATGTACTCATTTATGCAAAATTACCATTATCTGTTTTTTTTTAAATAATTAATCCCACTATGAGGCTAATTTTGCTATATTTTCAAAGCAAAAGAATTACATTCCTAACTATTATATATTTATCCAAGTAGAGTGAGTGAAATCTGGAACACAGCTGTATGGACTGAGGTAAAGCGCTACAAAATTGAAAATATTTTGAAAATCATGTAAATGTAAAATAATTTAAATATTAACCCGACCTACAAAAAAATAGGCGCAGGTAAAGACTCCTAACGAGGAGCATAACAGAAGCGGCAAATGCATCTCAGTCGGTCATCTAAGAGGCGGAAGGCCACAGGTACAGATACAGGTACAAAACAAAACAATAACAAAAATTCCCACGGCCTTAGAGGCGTGACACATTATATACAGAAAGATAATTCTTCATCCAGATCGCATCGGAAATCATCCTGGAATCAGTGAACGACACAGGGGGATATTTCTAACAGTGAAATTTCCTATGTATATAATATGTACACTGTATAACTGAATAACATCCAGTTTAGATCTAAAGCTAGACTTCAAAGTCACAAGCAGTTTTTATTTTTATCAGAACAAAAAAAATATTATTCAGCTCTTGACAGGAAATAGCCCAAACACTAAGAGTATGTCTATGTTCTTGCAAAATTTCCCTACATAGGTTTATTTTGGTACATATTCAATTTATATTTCTTTTCTGTTCAAGTTTGATTCACCTGATAATGCATGATTGTAATTCTTCAAACAGTCTGACCAATTTACATCCAAGCAGGTCCATCACGTACCTGGTGATGACTTTTCCTACCAGGCCCTAAAAAATTCTACTAAATTCTGACTTTTCCTTACCAGGCCTTGACTGATTCAGTCTCCAAAGCCAAAAGAATATGCCCATGGCTCACACTGAAGCTCCCCAGTTAGAAAAGCCATGTCATGAATTTTTTGTAATAAGGCTCTACATGAAAATGTCAAAACATAAGACGGCATACGTCATTCTTTTCAAGATTGAATGAAGATTATGAGTATATAACTATTTCATTGTTTTTTTTAGCACCAGTTGAAAGTTTGCAAGTGTTTGAAATGGGAGTTGTAAAAATTTGTTGAAACTATGTAATTTTTTTCTTTCTTTTTTTTACTAATTTTTTACTAGTAGTTTTTACTAGTTTAATTCATTATTGTACAAAAGTACAGTGCTGGTGTCACTGGATTGTGGTACTCTGCCTAGTTCTAGCAAGCCACTGTGATACTCAAAACTGCATACGACCTGTTATTAAAAACACTGGGAACTGATGGTCAAAGGTGTGAGTGAAAAAGATGCTAAGAAAGCAGTTACAGATGAAAGATTTGCTGTGGCAACCAATAACAGGATATGCTGAAGAAGAAGAAAGTCTGAACCCTTTTAAAGGGATAAGCTATACTCAAACCCCAATTTCTTTATATTTATCACATGCACAGAATGCAGATATAGAGTTGGCATAGAGAGAACAGCAAAGGAGATAGAAAAAATATATGGAAATGGCCACCATCTTGGAAATAAATAAACATTGGTAGAGTTTCAAAATTTCCGAAAATAATGATTTTCAAAAATCTTTACTGACAGTTCTTAGTTTAGACATAGATTGGAGTACTAGGCTTTTTGAATTCCTTTTAGTTTGATATTTCAAGTTTTTACAAACTTTTGAAAATTTACCATCTGAAAATGCCACCCAAAAGTGCAAGTTCTTCTACAAAAAAGGCTCCTAAAAATTCCAAAAATTAACTGAAATTGAAAAACAAACAGCCTGATACTCCAGTCTATTCCATGCAAGTCAAAATGGCAAACTTCAATGCTATAGACTGAATAGGTTTTGAGATATTGAGACTGGAGTGGTGCAAGGCAGTGGAAAAGTGACTTGTTGAGGAAAATGCAAAAAGCAATTTACTTAATAATATACACAGAGAACAGGGTTCTGTCTTCTAAAGACCTTTTATTACTTAAGAGCTATGAATGTGTATAAGTTAGTTAAAGATTAAGTGCCAAAAAGAAATTTAAGGCCAAATTTTTTTTTTGCTTATTTTGGCCCAAATCCAGAAAATCCAGATGTTTGCCCCTTTTCCGCAGAAGAAAATAAAAGGGAAGACAACACATCACAATCAGACAAAAATATGTACATATTTCATGCTATACCATTCTCTTAAAGCCTTTTCTATAAACAAAAACAAAAAATGTTTCTTACTCAATACGCTCCTTGTCCTTTCTGTTTTCCTTGAGCCGATGAAGATCCCAAGATTCCTAAAAAAAAAAAAAAATCAATTAAAAGATAAACTTACATCTGGTTTTATTTTTGCATGAAGACAAGAAAGATGATCATATTATGTGGTGTACGAGTAAAATCTTGTCACATTTCATACAGACTAACTTCAGAATGGATGTTCATAATGTCCTTTGTCCAGTTTTCCCTGAAATTGAAGTATAAGACATGAAAAACTGCATTCGCATGTAAAGGCTCAAGCAAGTCAGACTGCAGTCACCTCCAATGGCTATCCTGTTTGCTAACACCTCAGAATTTTGTTCACAACTAAATCTATACTGAGCCACAAAATTAATGCACCACTTTTTAAACCAATATATCTCGCTTTAAAAAAGTCCCATTTTAATTCGGTTTTCAGCAAAGCAAAGTTCATTCAATGTTTAATAAAATATTGCATTAAATTATAAAAGTCAATCAGAGTAACATGTTGTCACTGTGCTACGATTATGGCATAAGTCAGACTTATGCCAAAATGCAACTGATATATCATTGTAAAGAGGAGATCAAGAGCTATCTGATCATGTAATCAGATTGAAAATGCGCTAGTAGAATTTTGTACTAGACTAGGCTAATAGATTCAAAATGGCATAAGTTATCATCAGACTTATGCAAATCCACATGCAAGTCAAATTAGCATAAGTCAGATTTCGACAGATGCAAAAAGACAAAAGTCCTACATAAACCATAATTTTCAAGTTAATGAAAATTTACTTTGGCACCATAATGAGAACGATGCAATGCATCTGCATTTTAAATTCTGTTGCAATTCGTACAGAAATAAAGAAATAAAACACAGTTTATGAAATATCTCAGAAGTATAAAAAATGACTTGTGCCAAAATCGTAGCACAGTGACGATGTAATACCTTTCAAAATACAAATCGGTTTCCAATGCTTACACTGCACATTGTCAAAAGAAACCAGATGCTTTCAGTAACATTTGTGCCCATCCTTTGCATCAATGACAGGTCTGACACAGTTTCTTTGGGATTGAATATGTTTCATCTAGTCTTCAGTGATATTGTTCCAAACTTCTAACACTGCCTCGGTGAGTGCGGCAATGTTTTGAATGTTTCTTTCTCTGACCCTTCGACCCAATAGTGTTAAGTGAGGGAAAGATCAGAGGACCGTAATGGCAATTAATCCGTTAAGAAGTAATGACAAATGGAAGCTATTGTAGAGTCTGGCAATATCATGTTGCAATATTGTCAATTCATCATACTTCTCCATCGCTGGCGCCACATGATCATGCCAGACTTCATTCCGGTAGTGCTCTCCCCGGACATTTTCAATTTAAGATCACTTTTATGGAAAGCCAAGAAATCTTCAAATACAACATTGGACAGCTTTAGATTATTACACCTAAATGTATGCAAAAACAAACTACGAAAGGTGTGAACAAGACATAACACATCCCCTTTCCATCCAAATAATAAGATCAACTTGCAGTGGTCGATGCATACATTTAAATTGAGTCTGGAATAGCCTGCCAGAAACAGTAATCAGTGCACCAAACATCAACACATTCAAAAGCAGATTAGATAACCACTGGAAAGATCAAAACATGCTACATGGCCCCACAGCACAGCCCGATCTCCAGCAATTTACATCAATAAGGAAGTACAGATAAGACAAAGTCTGGCAAAGAGGACTCAAAGCGACCTGAGCCACTGCCAGTAGGCCTACACTTCAAGTTCACTTTGCAGACATCATGTTCATTTTTGTAAAACACGTTAAGCCTAAGCCTTCCAACTTTTCCTTTCATTTTCATCTTTAACAAAAGAGAGCAACCTTCGCCTGGAGGCAACCCACCTTTAGAGAATGGCTCATAGTATAGGCTGTAGGCCTACGGATAATAGTATCTTGATCGAGGATCTGGATTTCCTGATCAGGCTCGATGCTTTAGCCTAGAGTCCTTCACCTAGCCCAGTCTCTATGTCTAAAACCGAAACCCGCCGGAAGTGGTTTACACTCGTTCCCCAGAATCGAAGGATGGAAAATTACTCGTCCTAAAATAGAGAAAATAAAATGTCCCCCTCATGCTTAAAATAGGTTTAACCCCCAAAGAACAAAGCCTCCAAATATTTTTATATCTGCACTTGCCGAAAAACGATAAGAAAAAACAACAGCAAAACAACAACAAACAACCCCCCCTCCAAAAAAAACCCACCAAATACAACACACAAAAAACACTATCAAGAACTAAGTTTTAAAAACCTAACAAAATGCCCACATAGAGTCAGTAGCTTAAGAGAGAGAAATGAGAGAAAAATATGGTAATAGTTACATTAGTGATACCTGTAACAAATATGGACTTCAAATATCGTTTGCTGGATGCTTTCCGGCATGTAAGTATCTATGAGATAAATTTATATTATAAATGTATCCATGGAAACACACGAATTAACAGTTTGGAACATGAACAGTTTTTTGTTCAGTCCATTGATCCGGAATACAAGGTGAAGAGAAGGACTTTGCTTTATGAGGGTTAATAAAGAATCCGAGTGTCATGTGAACTTCAATTTCATTGGTCAAAATCATGGATTTTTCCTTTCGGCGTTAGAATAAAAGTTGAAAATAGGGGCTGATTCAGGACTCTGTCGGAGAATACACATGTTTTCTTTGAGTAAAAGTCATTTTGAGGCACTATATAATCGTAATATTAGGATTTCTTTACAATTTAATCCTCTTCTTGACTTCAGGGTCCCTCTTAGGCCAATCCAATCAACGACGAGTTTACAAATGACAACAATAATGACGGAAAACAACGAAAAATATTATAATATCATTTTTATAAAAGCATATTTTTTCAATAATCTTGTGTCCTCAATATAATTTTTATTCATTTTTACATCTCATGAGATAGTAAAAAATTGAAAATAGAGTTTACTAGAGATTCCAACTTTATTCACGTAAAGGCCCGAATGCTTGACATATGGCGAACATGTACCAGTTCCAACCGGTTTACCACTTTAGAAGCCGAGATCAGAAGCTGCGTTCATCCAGCGGGTGTAAGATCTGACCGAAGGTAAGAATATTGTGTTTACTACTGATTTTGTCACCTCTGATTAGATTATGATTTTGGAGTTGGAAAGGCAACCAGTAGATTTTGTTAAGTATTTCAAATGGGCGCCGCCATGATGAACGATGTAAACAACGGAAGTTTGTAGAACATTTCTTAGCTCTGACAACCATGTGGGTCATGTGATCACGCGCGAGTTGTAAACAGTGGTAAGGCATAAATTGAATTCCTGTTCCCACCATACTTATTCATGTCGGCTCACCCTCTCACATTACATTCCTGAATTGATCCAAAAGGGAATCACATAGAGAAGTCGTCGGAAGTAATGTTACTTTTTACGTCTATAATGGATGTTTTTCTTCTTTGATTGTGGGGATGAAGGTTTTGGTGATGATCGCAATATCAATCTCTAGAGACTCTAGATCTAGTAGTTAGTAGTAGTAGATGAAGATCTAGAGCAAGATCTAATTCTAGATTTCCTAATCAAATTCTTATTCTAGATTCCAGATCGATCCATACTAGATCAATATCCACACTAGATCTAGATCAATTACACATCAAGATCTAGAGACTGGTCCTATTGGTGATTGCCATTCTTTCAAAGTTCTAAGAATGAATGTTAAGAAAGAGATGGCTTCATTTCTTGGAATTAGTTGTTGGTCATTGGTACAGATTTTGTACTGACTGTGACCCTGCAAAATAAGTTTTTTTTTTTAACAACAAAAAGCTGATGAAAGTAAAACAATCCATCCTGCACCAATTTGTCTTTTGGCATGGAGTGCTTTTCTATCCAGTAGGATAAAAATTAAATTTAAAACATAAGGCATATTATAAGGCTGCCATTAAATTTTGCAAGCACCTTGTCAAAATTCTGATTTATTATTTTCAATGTAAATTCTTACTTGAATAAAATTCCCATTTTCATGGTTGGAAGGTCAGCATATTTTAAGATGTTATTTTAGTGTATTATCTAATGCAGACAGTCTATTATAATTAATTGTAAATTTGTGTGATTCAATGTAAATATGTTATATTATAAATATTAATGTGTTTCTTGCTTTTCCTGATTTTCAGTTCAAGCCTGTATCACAAATTTTGCAGTTTAGTTATACTTGTGAACTTATCTTTGGATATAATGCAAATTCGGACTATCTGTACATTTAGCATTAAAAATAAATTGTGTTTCTTTTCTTCTTTTTTTTTTTTTTTAGCACTTTCAAATATGAATAGTCGTGTCTGCTGCTGTTTTTATGGCCCTTGATTGTTTTCTCCTCAGTGATAGATTTTCTTCATGGTGAACTTCTCGCCAACAATCATGGGGACTCTGACAGAAGAAGCACAGAAATTGTTGGACTTCAATCAAAAGCTTGACATTCCTCTTTTGGATAACATTGTCACATGCATGTATACATCAAACGGGCAACAGGTTAGTTGTAGTTTGAAATACAACATTCTGAGATTTGGTCTTTTGTAAATTTTTATGTCATATGTCTTTTAATGGTATTGATTGGATATAAGGGTTTTTATGATGTGTAATTTTGTTAGAGCAAATGGAGTAAAGGTGGAGAATGGAGTGCATTTACTCACAGAATGTAGTTCAGGAGCAAGCTTAGGGATCCATGGTGAGAAGCAATTTTGATGCATTTTATTTTTAGGAAGGATTTTAATGAATTTTTAATTGTGTTTTCTGATATTTACAAATTAACTGCAGTATAGAAATTATGTACTCATTTGTGTCAGTCAGTGAACTGAAAGATTCTTTTTGGCAGTTGGATAACATGGGTTTTGACAAAGCTTTATAAAAGCTCTGGATTCAATGTTCAATCATGGTTTTAAAATTATTTCTTTAAATGTTCTCCTATCAACTTAAAGTATAATACCCAAGTGTAGCATAATTTTTTTACATTTTCGTGGTGGTGGTTGTGAGAGGGGGAGAGGGGAGGTTGGAAGAATTAAGGAAGTGTTTAGTTTCTGTTTTTATTTTATGTTTCAGAAGACATGACCTGAATTATTAAGAGTGAACATATGATTTGCTGGAAGAAATATCTTAATTTTATTTAATATGATTTCCTAAGCAGCAGCGAAAGGCCCAAGAAGTTTTGACAACCTTGAAAGAACATCCAGATGCTTGGACACGAGTTGATACCATCCTTGAATTTTCTAATAACCAGCAGACAAAATATTATGCTCTGCAAATTTTAGAAAATGTTATCAAGACTCGTTGGAAAGTGCTACCCAGAACACAATGTGAAGGTTAGTCAAGCCAGTGGTGGTGTTTGTTTCACAATATTCTTTCATAACCTGGAAATTTCAATTTATACATTAAAAAGTTTACAATATTTCCAAAAAGATGTATTTGAGTGAAAGAAGATAATCGTAGCAGTTCTTAAGTAATATTAAAACTCAAAATCATATTTCTCACTTGTCAACAGGTATTAAAAAATACATTGTGGGCCTCATCATTAAAACATCATCAGATTCTTCTCTTTTGGAGCAAGAAAAGGTTTATGTTGGTAAACTCAACATGATTCTTGTACAGGTAATTGTGCATGTTGTATGACTATCTGTTATTTGCTTCTTTGAATTGAAAAGTAAGATTGCTTTCTCAGTTCTGTCTGGCTGTAATGTGTCAGGAAATTATGCATAATTTCGAAATAGCTAAGCTTTGTCATCCTAGATAAATTTCCAGATTCCCTCTGCTCACTTAAGTTCTTTGATTTGAATTGTGCTTGACTTTGTGAACTTATTTTTTCATTTTATCGTTGCTTTTTATTTTTCAGATTTTGAAGTATGAATGGCCTCGCAATTGGCCAACATTCATCGGTGATATTATAGGTGCTAGCAAAACAAATGAATCTCTTTGTCAGAACAACATGGTCATTTTAAAATTACTCAGGTTAGTCTGCTGCTTGAAATGCATGAAATTCAATTACAGCGTAGTACACATGTTACATCACATTAATTTGGTTTTCACAATGCATCAACAGCTTGCACATGCCCCTCCATCCACCCTTTTATTTTCCCCCATCTCATATATTTCATGTTCCTTGGCCATGAATTCCTTCAACAGCTTCAAAAGTGCTCCTGTTTTATTTCAACTCATTGATCAGCTGGGAAGGTTACATTTTAAAAGGAAGTGGCCATTGTTATTGAATTTCTTATCTCTTTGTTGTCTGCATTTTTTGTTCGAAGTGGGTGCTTTTTTTAACTTGGCCTCCTAGGCTTGGAAAGTTGTAAAGACGAACTCATCACACTGAAATTCTTTCCCTTAGTTATCTCTACAATTCTTGTGTAAGACATAAGACATCTCAGTGACTGTGTGGTATTATTGCCTCTTCTTTATATTGATATTGTCTTTACAAGATGACTGATAGTAGTTTCTTCACATTTGATATAGTATGTGCATGCCTCTTGCTCACTTGATTTTCTTTTCATCTATATGATACATTGACCACAAAACTCAATTATCAATCATTATCTACATCTAAAATTACTCAAGAGTAGAAAGGTGGTGATTCTAATGATATCTGGAGGCATTAGAGAACTGCTTTAGAAGTCCCACACAATGTAATTCAATGTAGAGAGATGTAGCAATGTATTATGTTTCAATGAAATAATTCCTAGGACTTTGGAATGGTTGTAAATTCAACTCATTTTCCATGTCCATGGTGTTGAATTTAAGCAGAATGCACTGTGGTTCACACTAAATTGTTACGTGCAATAGGGGATGCCTTTTGTAGGTTTCAGGGTCCTCAACTGTGAAGATGAAGAATAGGTCTACTACCAAAACTCCCTGTGCATGTTGAAAAAGCCAGCTAAGGGTTGAGTGAGAGCTCTCTTCTGTCATCTTTTGTGCCCTCAGACGGTAGTTTTGATGGTGGAGGGAAGGGGGCCTTATTCGGTAGCCATTCCTGGTTTGTGTACATTGCACGCCTTTAAAAATACTATTGACTGGGGTCACTTGCTATCTAGATGGACTAAGTACATTTGTACACAAAGGGCGATAGAAAATTCTGTGTAGTCATTGTGGTGCAGTTTGGGGCGTGATGGCATCAATCGTTTTAAAGAGATGATATTTTTATTTCGTCTGTAAATCATCTGTCCATATACAGAGCTGCCAACTGTACATAAAAATTACGCATTTGTAAGCAATTTTTAGCGCTGTACGTATTTATGGTTATTAGTGCGATTGTACATAATTTCATAATGGCTGAAGTGGTGCTGGTAACTTGAGCCTTGAAAAGTTAGAGATTTGGTTATAATGTATCACTAGTTCACTGGTGCTGGTAGTAGGCTTATAAGAAGAAAAAAAAAAAGCGATATCCAGCTTGGCATAGGTTGGCCCACGTGCAAAAAAACCCACAGTGGGCTACATATGGACTCACGGGAAGCGCAATTGATCTCCCTGTTTTTCAATGCCAGGCGGTCAAGATGGTGGAGGTGAAAACCATGATAACAATTATGGTAAGGATGTATGGAATCTTTCTTCTGATCAGAGGTTTTAATTATTTTTTTCCCGGCAAGGAAACGCCAACTTTCTACGCTTCTCAAAGATAATCTTACATAGGCTACAGTCACAAATTAAATGCAAATTTGCCGGCCACTTCAAGGGGCAAGAATTGCTTCATCGGCCTGTCTCTGATCCTTGCATAAGTTGCCGGTCTAATCCAGGAAAAAACGGGTGGTTGGGCATTTATGGTCCATTATGGAAAATGTAGTAGTGCGTCTCATAATGTGGGTGCATGTATAGAGTTTTATACGAGATGACCCATCTGGGTCTAATTGTGCATCTTGACCTAGAGATTGGTGATTGGTTAATGATTATGATATATCATTGGTCAAGAAACTTCCACCAATAAAGGCCAAGCAAGGG